>SRMA01027010.1:1220900-1357967 GCA_007224835.1 Danionella cerebrum
ATATATATATATAGACTTCTATATATATATATATATAGACTTCTATATATATATATAGACTTCTATATATATATAGACTTCACCGCTGGTGCTGTGCCAGTAAGATGTAATTTGTGCTGGAGAAAATTAGGAAAATGAATACATTTAATTATTTATTTATTTATTAATTTATAAGATGCATTCAAACTTTTAGGACTGATTTAAAGCACTTTTTAGAAAAAGGCAAAAAAATAAAATAAAAAAGGTTGTAAAAAAAGGTCAAAGGTTAAAGTAAAGATAGAGTAAAACACTCCTGTGAAAAATTAATTGTATTAAAAAATACTTGAAGATGCCTTAAAACGTATTTAATCAAGGCTGTGAATGCGCTTTCATTCATTATCCAACCCGCTTATTCCCTTTTGGGGTCACAGGGGTCTTCCGATGCCTATCTCCAGCACACATTGGGTGAGAGGCAGGGGTACACCCTGGACAGGTCGCCAGTCCATCGCAGGGCAACACACACACATTAACTCCTATGGCAAATTTGATTACCGCATGTTTTTGGCATTGCGGGGAAAACCGGAGTACCCAGGGAAAACCCACGCGAGCACAGGGAGAACATGCAAACTCCATCCAGGAAGGTCAAGCCTAATAACTGGAAGGCCACAGTGCTAGTGCAAGTGCTGAGTTGTAGATACTTTCAGAATGTACTGTATGCCTCTCATGTTTACTGACCATTTGAAATGCTAGACATTACTCCACAAGTCAAAACTGTATGTTTAATAAGCGTTTAAATTTAAGTTCATGTATCAAGTTGATTCCTTGTTTCACATATTAAAACTCCCATTCTGACTACATTAATCAGTAACTGCACTACTTTGTTAAGACAAAAATCATACATCCATATTACTAGTACTTTATTTCTTGCTAATATCTATAGAAAACATTTACAGCACAGTGAGACATTAACAGTGCAGCACTTGTATGTTGTCGGTTATATTTGTAATCTATAAGTCACAGCAAATGTTTCAGTTCTGCTTTATTTTCATGGAAACATTTATAGCTTTACACATTAGCAAAGCGAAGACTAGGTGTGAAAAATTCAGACTTGCTAGCTTGTACAAAGTGCAAAAAAGCCAATTAAACAACATGACAAATGATGTTTAATAAATATTTAACATAGTTGTACACAAACAGATTAGCATGAATGCTAACGAACGCAACAAAACCATAGTATAAGATATCTATTAACAAAATAATCATTATGGTCCTTCCTCCTTTAATCAAAGCCAACCACAATTATAAACAGTTATTTAAAACCTGATTTTGAAATGGTGTCTGAATTGCTGTTTATTACTAGCCCAATCAACATTAGCCATTCTGAACACTGGCTACAAGCTAGCTGAATACAAGCTAGCGCACGTCAATGCACAATTGTGATTATTAATCCCAAATAAAATATTTAACACTTTTATAACGAAGAGCTCCATCTAGTGGCTACAATTAACATAATAAAAAATTAATTAACCTCCAAAACGATATAAAACGACCAGATAAACACACTCATCTTCCTTATCTATCATCAAGATCATTTCAGACACCATTTCAGAAGCGTTCCACCCGTGGTGGCCCCTGCGTTAAGACTAACAAATACACTGTAGGTGTAAGAGGCCTTGATTCCTCAACCATGTGTTTGGGCAAGATAACACCTTTCAAGCGCTATCAAGCTTATCTGCTTTCTCAGGTGGCCTCTATCAGATGCAGGGTGGTTTGTGAGATCTGCAGAGCAGTTATGACCAGCTGACCAAGTTGCTATTGGCAATGCTCCATTATAGTTTAACTGCTGTCCCATTCCTCACAAACCGCAGCGAGAGCGTGTCTCTGCCTTTCTACGCTTCACCCACCGCATTCACTTCCACGAGTGTTGATGAAAATATAGTGATGGGTCAGACACCCATCAAGCATATCAGGAAGAACAAAGACAACATGTTAGACTAATTGTAAGAGAAACATGAATTTAACCCATATGGAGCTGCTATGCTTTCTATAATATAATGCTGAGATACCTGAGATTTCATTTGCAAAAATCCCAAAATGTAAGAGAGCTGGAATTTTTAGCAAATGCGTGTTGTAGATGCTAGCAGTCTGAACTTATTGGCATTTTTTTTTAACCAACTTTTTACTTTCAAACTACGGATACTCAAACTATCTATCTCAAGTGTCCAAAAAATACATTACATAATTTTGCACCGTGGCAGTAAATATTTAGTAATTTCTGTTTACAATACATACAAAACATTTGAGCATTAATTTGTAGAATCCTCAGGAAAAGAAGTCTTCAACAGAGGTCAGAGGTCAAACCTGCACGAATGTAAGGGATACCTGCCCAAAATCTCAAAATATATATAAGTACAAGTGAATTATATAAGTGAATGGTAAGTCAATCTTTGTATTAAATTAACATGTTATTAATTGCTATTGAGTATATTCTTTTTTATATTACAGTATTATTAAACATATCCATCTTAATTATACAAAAGACAATCCCAAATAGGACTTAATAATTGACTTAAGACGTTCCAGTCCTTACCGTGGCCACACGATCATCCATTTCTGAAGCATTTCCAGAAATGAACTGTGATTGGAACCCACATGAATCTGAAATTTACTCAATACAGTAAATAGTCAGTTATATAAAAGGTGATGTGGCCAAAAATATATCATCTTTTTTATTATACATTTTTAATATTAATTTCTATTGCACATAAAGACCTTTCAATTAAGGTTTAATCTACTTTTTCTGTCAAAACTGAGTACATTCCAAGCAAAGCCAATGTAAGCAGAATAAAAGATTAATAAAAGAACATAAAAACATATCTATGGAATTGCTATCAAGTTTTTTTGTGATGTGGCCTTCAGATGAGTTTAAGAACAGTCAGTGCATGTTAATGGCTCCATCAAGCCATACATCACCAAGTGCAATGCAAAGAGGTACAGGATTGTAAAGAATGGCGCTTGTACAACATTCTCTGTACAAATCATGCTGACAAGTCTGGGTTTGGTGGTTGCAAGAGAATGGTAATTGTGTGATTACAACTGTGTGTGTGTGCGGGGGGGGTCATGTTGTTGGATTGTTTTTCAGTAGCTACAGATACATTTTGATGCTTTCTATTTTGTAGGTCACCTCCCTGATCCATGGCTAGCTCAAGACCTACACTTATCTGCACAAACTCAAATTGATCAAATATCTTTGAGCCAGGACATCTCCTTTGCCTTAGAAATAGGAGCCCCAGACCAGTTGATAACTTTTAAAGCTGCAAATAGTGGATCAAAGACAATAGATTAAAAGTGGGATCCCACGGTTTATATGCAGCTAAAGATAGATTAGTACATTTCTGCAATATTGTGTCTTTTTTTCTGATGTAATCTCGCCTGTGCTTATTTCATCAAAAGAAAAATATAGATAACACATTTACAGATCCCTCTTTAAGTTGGCAGAATTAAGTTTCGTTCAAAAAGAAACTCTTAACACCACTTTTTAGCCACTCAATGCTAGTGTGACTGAAAGTGAATTGTTTTCTGAGAAGTGAATATGTGGCTTTAGGCGTGGGGTATACCCCAGTCTACTGCTTTCCAGTCGCTTGTTTGGTTTATAAAAACATCAAAGAACGGACAGAGCTAGGTTAAATGAGGTTATTGTGAGGAAAAAAATACTGGAGACTTGAGAGACAGGAAGTGGTTTGAATTCATTTGAGAATGCAATACAGGGGCTGACTGGAGATACTGTACAAACAGCACGACTAATCTGAGTTGAAATGCATTCGTTGTTTTTCTTTTCATCGAACAACGAAGGACTGACTGCTGTGTGTGAGGGGGTTCTGTGTGGTAAACGATGCACTACATCTGAACTGCAGGGTCTATCCCACGTTAAAAGATTCAAGTTCTTTGGAGTTTTGAGGGTTATTATGAGTCACAAAAAGAAAAAAAAAGTTACAGATACTTACTCAGTTAGTCATGACACACAACCACCAACTCTTTTCCTGATCACTGCACCAACCCGTGGACTCCAACAATATGAGCAATGATTGTGAAGGGTTCTTCAAACCAAAGATTTGAAATTGATGCTCAGCAGATTCATTTGCAAATAGAACATTCCTGAGATTTTAATTTGATAAATTCCACCACCACCAGTCAGACTGGTT
Organism: Danionella cerebrum; assembly: GCA_007224835.1. NCBI lineage: Eukaryota > Metazoa > Chordata > Actinopteri > Cypriniformes > Danionidae > Danionella > Danionella cerebrum. The sequence goes on from SRMA01027010.1 coordinate 1,225,082, forward strand.
AGATGCCATTGCACTGGGATTTTAGGGAATAATACACATAATGGCTTATTCTGCCGTTTTTTTAAGGTACGATTTTTAGTACAGTACCAAAAATCCACTTGCATTGCTTGACAGTTCCTGAGGAGTGTACTTAATTATTTCAGAGGATATTATTCAGGAATTTTTCAATTCCCTCAATACCTTTTCCCCTTTTAAGCTCATGTCATTGTGGTGTAACTAAGTAGGATCGATGGCAAAGCTCATTTTTCGGACGATACCCCGCTCTCAATCTTAGCACCATCCAATGTATGCCCGTTTGCGGAAAAATCTTTAAGATTTAAGACTGCAAAATGTTTCCAATGGAATTGCAGCTTGCCCGAGATTCCAACCTGAAAATGTTTTATGATTTAGTTATGAAAACTAGAACTAGATTTCTGAGGAAACTTGAAAGTTTCTTAATGACTCAAACTGACATGAGTCATTCATTCTGTTTGTTTCAGCCGCAGCCAAGAATCATCATTTTACATGATCTAAACCATCACCAGTATTTCGCAAGCTTTTTAAGTGGTTGGCAGGAATCCCAAACAATTTCTCTTGAATTTACCTATAACGAGGTTCAACTGAAGCTATGAGAATGCCAATATCATGCCAATGCGAAATCACAGCCTATGAAAAAATTTGCAGCTTATTAGAATAGATGATCTATTTGAAAATGAAAATCATATAGGGAATCAATTGTGTTTATATGTTAGTTTAGAGCGACCCAAGTAGCAGCCCCCTCCCCCCAAACCTTTATAAGTCGTGCTGAGTAAAACTTACAGCCTCTTAAGTAGTTGGCACTTTATGCAAACATGACAGGGACAAACAAAACTTAAATAATGTGTGTAAGCCCTAACAAGCATGCTAAAACAATAATGCATGGGGGTTCACCTGCATTTCCCTTTATTTTGAATGAGCCATTCCACGAAATTGGTGCCAATTGCTTGTTGTAAATTTTCAAATGTCAATATCATACGTACTTAAAGTATTCCAAATGGGCATTGGTCCATCTTAAGTAACTTTTCAAATGTTTTATTAGAGTTATAATCAAAAGATGGGTGGTGTTTTTCTTGTTACTAACCCTCTTCTTATTCGTTATCCAAGTTATCCATAATCTTTCATGTTTGTTTTGCATTTTATAGTACAATAAATGTTTGTGGTTAAAAAAACTGGTCTAAAAATATATACATATAGAAAATATACACATTTTTTTGTATTTTTTGAGTGTTGTATCAATATTAGCTTGGTTTATAAAATAGAAGACATCCTTGTCAACCGATGGAAACAATGCATACATCTTGATGCGTCATGTAATACAAAACTTATAGACATATTAACCAACCAAAAGTTTTTAGAGGCAGATTTTTATTATCTTGCAACATAGGAAATAGACGATGCATGATATGAAATTCAATTGTAGAAAGATAAACAATACAGACAAAGAGTAAACAGTAAATAATAGACCAAATCATGACAAAAACGTCATAATTTTAAATACAAAAACATGATTTTCTTTATTACAGTATTTTTTAAAGAACAAACACAATTTTAAGTCAGAACTCAAACCCCTGCTTTGACAGAACTGTTTACAAGTCTCCGCCTCCTTGTCTGAGGAAGGAAGATGAGGTTCTCAGCTGCTACTGCTCCCATCATGCAATCATTGATATAGACATAGAGTGTGTACCGGTGCATTTTTCAAGCCATACAGTTTATATTTTAATTCAATTACACTCTAGAGTCAATACACAAAACAAGGTAAGATTCTTCTCTTTTCTTCAGTGGATTATTATTATTTTTAAATAAATACATGTAGACATACAGTTATTTTCTGCTGAACTGATATTTATTATGTGGCTATTTCAAATGCCCAGTAACAGGTGACTTAACAAGGTAAGATTTAGAAAATATGCAGGCATAATAAAAAATATATTGAAAACCATAAGTGATTTCACAAAAAATGTTTTGGCATTTGTGCTTTTCTTTTAAATATAACAAATGTGTGATGTTTATTTTGTGCTTTATTCATGCAGGAAATGGGCATATGAGCACTAAAAAGAGAGCTCTCCTATTGATGCTAAAGCACATTTCGTACACGGAACAAGTACGTTTAGTATAGTTCTAGTGACAAAAAGCTAGAACACTTTCTCAAACTATCGTGGCAACTTGTCCTTTGTCAGAGCAATGACTACCCAAAGAAGTTACCCAACAGATCACCCAACCTCCTCCACTGGTGAAATCTTCACTAGCAAAGATGAGCCTGAAGGATTCCAGAGGCTTCCTTCAATCACTAGTTCCTCCATTGGGGTACATCGGTTGTTCCACTTACCATCGTATCGCAATCCACTTCTACACAGCAGACGACGAAAACGAGAGATGACTCCAACTGAGAAAAAAGATGCAAACTATTGGGACAAGAGGAAGAAGAACAACGAAGCTGCCAAACGATCTCGAGAGAAGCGACGACTCAATGATTTCGTGATGGAAGGTCAGCTTCTGGCACTAAGTGAAGAGAATGCCCAGCTCAGAGCAGAGGTGCTAAGTCTCCAATATCACATGGGAATCAAACAAAGTTTGGAAGCCAGTCCCCATGTTGGAGGGTCCTATTTCAAGCCCCCCCTATGGGGTTTGGGTCTTCCACCTAAATTCCCAGAGCTGTACCATTGTTGGCCACAGCACAGATTTTCTCCATTTTCCTATCCCTTAAAGACATCTCCAAAAAGTGCCAACCAACCATCACAAGTTAGCTATTTGGATAGCCGTGCCAACCTAGTAGAAACAAACCCACCATCTCAACAGCAGGTCTCTTCAGGCAACGACCCACCATTCCAACCACAACCATTTCCTGCACAGAAGTCAACCATCACCTCATCTCTCCATCCTCTGCCAAGCTACTCCTCATTGTCTCTGCATCCCTCTCCTCTTCCTCCCAAATGGCCACCATCCCTCCCACTGTCACTGTGGGATACGGATGGCTCTCGTAATGGAGTCTGGTCAATCTGGAAGTTTGACAGCAGGTATAGCAGCAGCAGGCTCTCAGCAGAGAGTTCCTGAATTCTCTGTAGAATACTCTGCGCTCAACCAGTTTTTAAAGCTGACAGCACACATTTGCCACAAGTGCCAAAAAGATTTATGTACTTGTCCATCCCAACATAGAGCAATCTAAAGGATTTCATACTAAGTGTCTTCAAAACAATGATAAATAATTTGATATTTTAGCTCAACCTTGTTAAGTGTACTGAGGTGATGACCACCTAGCAATTCGGAAGTATCCAATATTCCATAATGTCTTGCACTCTGAAAGGATCTGATTTTGGAACAGACTGAGGGAAAGGGCATCCCCTGAATTCTCAATCGTAAAATTAAATATTGCACCAACTTCTGTTTTGTCTAAAGATACATTTCTGTAATTTTAAAAAATTACATTATTTATTCTTTGCTTCTCCTAATAATAGCATATGTTTTTAACAAAAACTGACATTTTTAATATCTATTTTATAATGTTCAGTTTATATACACTTAATTTCATTTGGAATCTTTTTGAAGTGGAAATATGGCGTTTTCAGAGCTAACTCCACAATATACAAGACCTACAGAGCGAACCTTTCAGAGTGGGCGTGTTTTATAGGATTGGATCCTCCCAAATAGAAGCAAAGTACACAAAATGACTTTTAGAAATTCTGGAAATGTAAGATACTGAAGGTTTTAAATGTTGCATATAAAAACACAACTCACCAACTTTTGATCTGCTCACAAATATATAAAATTAAGTGCTGAATATACAATGTTTAAAAAAAACCTAAGATTAAAGAAAGTCTGGAACATCTTTTCCTCCTGAAGCCTGTACTTTTGACAAAATGTAAGTAAACTCTATATATTTTGGTAACTCCTTTTCTTATTCATGTACTGTCATTGTTTAATATGTTTGTATGTTTATTTTTTGAATGTCAAGTTTCGTATATTTCTTTGCTATTTTGTAACATGACGAAAAAATAAATGTACTGTTTACAAATTATTATTTTTTTTATTGTTTGGTTTGCCTACTCTCTTTGGCTATGTACATCTCCAACATGCCACATTCAACACAATTACAGTGACAACAAAGGAGAAAATATTGATTTGTTTCTTCACAGCAAGCAACAAATTGACTTCCACATGGAATTCATAATCAAAAAACTATCTTAAGCATTGTTTTGATGACAATAATTATACAACATGTTCATGCAACAGTCACAGAGGAGAGGTTTTTTGGCCTGAGGTTAAATTTTCTGATTGACCTAATTCAACTTGGCGTTTAAACCACATGCACACTCAGTTCATCTGTGAAGTCTTTATTATTTTTTCTTATTTTATTGTGTTTGTTAAACATTCATATTGGCTATATTCAGTTCTAGACTTCTTTATATTCAAAACAAGTGATTTACAGTTGATCACTATGTGCCCCATCATATTGTTTAAGCAATACTTTAATTACATTTGCATTGATTTGGCCAATCAGAAGCATTCACATATTTAATCAATCTACATTATATATATACCAAACACAAATGCTAAATACAAAAAGGGATAAAACATTTGAGCGCAGGCAGGTTTGGTGCATTTGCAGTTAAAAACTTTTGTGCAAAAGAAGAAAAATGTGTCTGAGGCTTCAAAAATATGACCTGATTCCTGGACTTCATTGTGCTTGCTCTTGCCCATGTGTTTTGAGTCATTGTTATGATGGACTCATTTTTTTAAACCCTGCCTTAAGGAAAGCTATTCTGGGAAAATGTTGCTGTTTGAGCAAAAAAGTAAGTAAAAGTAACAGTGTTTTGAGTTGAGGAAGAAAATAGTTTGATTTCACCACTTTCTTCTCTGAATCACTCAACATTCATTGATCATCTTAATATGAGCGTTTCGTCAGCTTTCTTAAGCAGAAGTTTTTGGGCATGGTCGGACTAGGTTTATCGTTGTCTTGTGCGTTCACAACACCATTAAAACATATCTAGCATTTAATTTATGGACTCAAAATGTCTTTTATATGAGCAAACTGGGCCAAATCAACAGGTATCAAACACTTTTATCATCCACTTAGCTAAAGCTAGTTATCAGGTGGCAATGGCTAGCCATTATGCTAATGAAAATAAACGCGGTTGAGAAAAAAAGAAATAAACTATTAGGAAGTAATTAAAGTAACGCTATTAAGAAAACAAGAATTTCCCCAGAATGCCACTAGAGCAGCATTTGTAAATTCGTCTAAACAAAAGCATTAGATATCTAGCCTTGTCAACTTGATGTATACCCATAATTTTTACCGACATTTTTATTGCCAAAACACAACAGTGTGATTGTCAATGACATTTTTCCGTTTTTTTTAAAAAAAAAAAAAAAAATTAACCCTGGTTGTTCAAAACAAAAGCACAAAAATATGATTCGTAAAAATATGAAAATACGTTCTGGGTGGCGTTTTAATTACAAAGACAGCCAACAGGGGGCGCGCTGTACTTGAAAATCCACATGAGAAAACTGGTGTACATGTATTCAGCAGGTTTGGGCTGAACAACAAAGCATTTAAGAATAAAATAGAACTGGAACATGGTTAGAACTATAGCAGAACAACCATTAATAAAAAACCATAAACATTAAATTAATGAACCCCAAGGAACGTTTAATATTCATATTTTAAGCACTTATTTATTTTGATATACTTTTCATATATCCTTAATTTGTACTAACTAATTTTCTGAGAGTAAACTGGGTCAAAGACTGATAGACCATAATTGGAACACTCCACAATACACTACACAAGGTGACCAATCAAATGTCAAAAAAAAGATAAAAAGGTTTTTGTGGGCTGATCATATGAAGAGGCAAACTGACAACCTCTAAGTTTTATTCATACTTCACAGCAAAGGCAAGCCACAAATAAGAGGAGGGTATTGAGGCCTTTGTGATAGAGGCTGAATTCAAGCTGGTGCCCAAACAAGGCTTCAGGAGCTGCATACTTCTTAAGGTAAGAACCAGTGGTAACCAATAGCGGCCATATGATCAACTCTGGCTGCCATTTGCTCATTAAAGCCAATTTGTTCTGATTTATTGGGAAACAGATATGCAGACTCTAAATATGCTGAGGGAAAAGCCCAAGCCATATCTAAATAAAAACTCAAGGTGGGTTTCCGGCAATCTCAGTAAAAAAACATGAATTAATAAATAGTTCACAAAAACCTTTGTATCCACCTTTTAAAACATTCATTTAAGATTTTAATACTTTTGAAAAACTCAAGGTACTGAGGGTTTTACTTTTTAAGTGTTAAAAATACCTTAAAGTCTTTTGAGAATGTAGCAGCTTCAGATGTCATCATGTCATTCCATGACCATTATCGATCTCATTGAAATGAGAGTAGAAACCAACTGGCAGCTTGGGTAGGTCTTATCATCCTTTTTAATGCACGTCTTGTGCATCCACTAGACTCCATTCACTTGAAACACTTTCTAAATATTAATCTTGAGTTTGTTTCTTAAGCTTTTAAACTTAGTTGACATAAACACTGACCCCACTCACATTTTGTTGGATATATTTACTAATGCTTACTAATGAACACCCTCAAATTGGGAAAAGGAGAAGGAGATACCTACGGGTTCATATGAGTTGTTTTAAAAAGAGTGAATCTTTTGGTTGATAACTTCATTTTAAATTCAGGTGATAACTGCTACCAAACACGATAATAGCTTTATTGATTGTGCCTTGTGGAGTCTGCATTATATATTACCGCCTTGTAATGTGATGAAAATATAAATACTTTGTTTGACATAACCAACAAGAAGAAATTCTCAATTACCCTAATGTACTAATATGGGAATAGTCTATAATATCAATTTACTCATTTGAAGCTTGAATATTTCTTACAATCTTTTCAAATGCTAATGTGTTCAGCAGATTAGAACACTGCATCATCGATTGGTCAAATTGAACTCGATCATGCAGGTCATATAATGAAATGCAACAGTATAATTCAAAACTAATATTTAAAAAATATTTTATAAACTACTACAGGAAGGAAAAAGCTGTTAAACACCAACAGTGTGTGAAATGTCTGTTGCACAGCAAGAAAGCTTGAATATTTACGTATGCATTGTGTGTGATCACCACTGCATTGAACAAGCTGCAGATGACAGAAGACATTCACATTATCAAACAAATGCGAACCCAAACATACCCACAACTTTTGTCATCTACACGTTGAATACAGATTAATTAAACATCAAAGTCATTAAAGAATTCAACAAAACATAAAAGAACTAGTCTAAAGTGGTTGTAGTTCAAAATGGAGTAATCCAGTAGAGTGCTGAATGCTAATCAGCATGGGAAAATTCTAGTGAAAGTTGAGGATTACTAACGGAGATAAATACTAGACTATACTGTCAAACAACATAGTTTACACTGACACCAAAACCCGGTTTAAAGAGATACTATACCAGATTACTGAAAAACATTTACTACATTTACATTTAGCTAATGCTATATTCCAAAGCAACTTGGAGATCGGGTTACAGATCGTAACATAGGGTTTGTTAATTGCTCAGAGAAAAGGTTTCAATCAGTTTAGTGCTTGGAGGAAAGGACACTTTTTTCAAAGCATGTGGTTGAGAGAGTTTTTGTGTTTCTTTTTTAAGTTTAGAGTCTTTGTTTGTCGAAACTCTCAATAGGGTTTGGGTCCATTTTTGGCTCATTGGGTCCCTTTGGGTTTGGGTCCATTGAACGATGGCTTTGGGTGATTGATGTAGAACTTCCAAGAGCTTTTGAAAAAAGTTGGATGGTTGAAGTCATGTGACCTTCCTGTATGCAAGCACCAGCATGTTAACACAAGCTGCAATAGGGAGCCAATATGTCCTACATTGCAGTAATCTTGGCTAGTCTAACCAAAAGTTGAGGTGTCCGATCTTTCTGATGTCAAAGAAAGCAAGCCTTCATGACGGGGTTGTTTTAGCAATGTGTTCATTAAATATTAGTCGCTTGTTAAAGAATATTTTAAGATTTTGGCAGATTTTTGAGGGCTGTATGTTGAAGTCTTGGTGGTAAGTGAGACTGGCAGGTCTTGTAGTAGATGATGGGCCTTCATCGATGTCAAGATGTCATCTGGATGAAAGGACAGGGGAAGTTGTGTGCCCGTAAAGCATTGGTACGAGAAGCCATTTATGGGGAGGATGAGACCCATGATTACGTGAAGAGGACTAAGATTTGAATCTTGCTTGACACCTTAGCTTTCCAGCTGACTAATGATCTCGCAAAGAGAACCAAACCAGTCCAGTGAAGTTCAGTGCCTACGATTCGCTTTGCTGCAAATGTGGACACTAGTATCTGGTGGTATCTACTTTCTAGACTAGAAAGACTAGACTCAGTGTTTTTTAAATGGATCTCTGTTCTAACATATCTTTGTTTATAGTTTTGAAACATTGGGCGTATGAAACATTTACCTTCCATATGAAGATCAAGTGTGTCTGGCACAGCCTGATCATGGAGGCTGAAGGTACCCTAATCCCATGAAACAAATTTTAAAAATGTTTAATTAAATTTGGTTGATGTTATAATCTATAGTTGATACAGTATGCAAACGTGTTACTTCCTTTCAAAATAGTTTAGCAGAACAACTCATCACACCATTGGAGGCCTCACAGCTGTGGTTTCATCGTCCACTATACACCAAAACCTTTCTTCTTGTTCTCATTTAACAAACGAACAAACACAATGTTTTATTAGCATGTGGCATACTTTTTTTTTGCTCTGTGGTAAGTGAGTGCAAACACACTCAGACAAATATAGAAAAAAGTAAAGAACGATTGCGAGTTTGAGATTGGCCGAGGTTAGTCTTTGTATTTGTCATACAAAAGACCCCCATGATAAGAGGAAGGATTATGTTTGTGACCTTTTATCTGCAAAGGAGCCATCATTAACACAAAAATGGTCTGATGTCAAAGATCTCAAAGAGGAAGTGGCTTTGCAGAGGTGTAAGCTAGCATTAGTCTTATCTTTAAAGTTAATAATCCCCCAAAAGATTGTCTTTTAAACAATATAGGGTTCTTGGGAATATTGGAGACTCATGTGTGGGAAATCTCTTCTTACTGATTGCATCCGAAACTTTTGGATGTTGCCAAACCAGCTCCACAAAAATAACTGTGCTCTTTCTATAGGCAAAGTTCCTGGTGACGGATTGGCTGAAACACCAGACCACACACCCAAAAAAAGACTTGTAGGAAAACAGATATAAGTTCTACCTGGTGAAAATGGATCTCACCTTCTCACCAATGAGTTGGGAAGCTGAAAGAGAGGCCGAAGAACTTTCTCTGAGAGCTCTGGGATTGCGTCGCAAACGGGAATTTATTCCTGAGGACAAGAAAGATGCCATGTACTGGGAAAAACGGCGCAAGAATAATGAAGCAGCAAAGCGCTCAAGGGAGAAACGAAGAGTCAGTGATTACATGATGGAGACTCATCTGCTATCTTTGAGTGAGGAGAACGCTCGTCTTCGAGCTGAATTGTTGGCACTAAAGCTTCATCATGGATTGATCAACCCCGGCACCTCCTACAAATTATCTCAAAAAGCTCCATTTCAGTTTCATGGTTTTGCACACCAACATTTTGCTTCTATTCGAGACAAGGATCTCCCTTCGGGTGAAGAGAAAACCGTGACTAATCTTTCTAGGAAACCTCCGCAACAAATCTGTCTAGGTTCTCATCCTAGATCAGCATTCCTTCCCACAAACCCATTGGCCATTCAAAGATTTCACCCATATTTCCTCGACGTCCCCAATATACATTCTCCAACAGCTGCAACTTTACACTTTGCGTCTCACCACAACCAAGGAACTGCTAAATGGGCAGATTACCCCCTACTCCAATCTGAGAGTCAAAGGATCTTTTCGGACGAGGAGCGTGAGCAACAGGTTCCAGCAGACTACAGCAAGGCATTGCCTCACAAAATGAGACTGAAGACACAAAACTTACAAGAACAAAAGTAAAACAGAGTGTATCTTTCAGAGTGAAAATCAAGAGTAAAGTGGCTCGGACGTTTTGAGTCGATATATTTTTATGTTTTAAACTTTGGTGACAAATTGGTTGCATTATTAAAAAAGTCAAACAATAAACTACATATTTTCAAATCTAGTTTCAATAATCAATATTAAACATTTTGCATCTTGAACCTGTAGAAGTTTTGTCATCATGATATCACAATAAACATTTGTCAGACCTGAACCATGTGGGCCTACAACAAATGAAATGTAAGCAACTGTAAGCTTTGCCCCGTCTATGCACATATTAGGAATTGGACGGTAGGTCTTTCGATGTTGTTGCTTCCATCTATATGTTACCACTCATATTGCTTTGCAGAGAATATGCTGTAAACTAGCTTTAATTACATTTTTAAAACCATTTTAAAAGCAATTTAATGAATATTATTTACCTATTAATTTTTTTCCCTCTTTCAGCATGATATTCCATTCATCACATATGCATACATATCCTCTGCCTTTAGACCAGCAACAATTCTTATAGCTACACCTGCAAAAAGTCATGAATTTTATAGAATTATAGGAAGGTGTAATGCTGCCAGCTCTGAACTGGGAGAAACTATGCCCAGATACTCCTATCTACTGTCCAGAAGAAGTCTGGCCAAGAGATGGAGTTGGAACCAAGTGATTCAAGTATGCATTAAAACAAAGTGAAAGCTACATCCAAAGAAGATTTGAGGTTATTCTCCTAGATTTTTGGAACAACCAGGTGTACCTGGAAGAGTTGCTTCTAGTTTGAAGGCATAAGGTGGTCACAACAAATAATGATTTGATTTAAATTTCTCTTTTGTTCATTCACTGCATTTTGTTCATTGGTAAAAATAAATGATTAACACTTCATTTTTTTAAAGCATTCATTGTTTTCACACCTGCTTAAACCTTTGCATTGCATTGTGTATAAAAAATAAGTTTGACCTTTTCTGTCATTTTTATTGATAAAGCACAAGCCTATGCTAATCCAATGACCATTTCCGTGTAAGATGCATGCAAAAGTATATTGTTGAAATACAAACTTAAAAAAGTAAATTCCATTTAAGTTAATTTTATATTCACAGTTAATTTAATAACTGATATGTGGTCTTGCCAACCAACCCATTTTTATACATGAACATAGTAGAATAATATTTTATTTAAAAGCAAAAGCCATAGCATATTTACTCCTGTTATGGCCAGTTCTATATAACATTTTTGAACTACTGGTCACTGCCATTGTTTGAAGACACCTTCACAGAAAGTGACTATGACTATCCAAATTCATTATTCAGCTATGTGACTCAAACAACAGATTTTGTTGTATGCCAGTTCCAACATGAAATGAATAAGAGCCATAATATTTTAATAATCATAAAATAAAACACAAAGTCTATAGGATTCAAAGGATCAAATTAAATCCTACAGGATGAAGTGAAGTTTCAGTAAAATCTATTAGAATGTCCGATAGGATTCTAAGAATCCAGTTAGATCCTAAAGGATGTACTGAAATTTGAAGTGCTCTGGGTTTGCATTTCATGTATATTTTTATGTAAACATTCTGAGACCAGTAGAGTACATTTTTATAAAAATCATGGCAGTGTTTACATACGTTTGATAGAAAGTTGTGTTTAAATTTAATCACAGTAAATGATTAAAAAACGTGTCGTTGCGTTAACAGCAATAGTGCAGCCACGCAAGTGTAACGCAGGTTTAAGTTAGGTGACGTTTAATTACTTCAAAGCGTTTACTTCACCATTTGTTGCTTGATGGTTGGTAGAACGTCAACTGTTGAAAATGATGTAGCTGTGGTTTATAAACACGAAAGACGTTTAAGCTGAAGTTTCAGTGGCCAGTAAGTAGGAAGTCAGTAGCCGGAAAGCAGAGGCAGTTTCTCAGCACTTCCATGAGTCACCATTAATAATCCCCAAGAGCGGCCGTGACTAGCTAGTAGCTAGCTAGGGATGATTAGCCCATGAACAAGGCTTGCTAAAGCTAGTCAAACAAATTATTACGATTTAAGTTGTCAAATCCTGAGTACAACCTAATTAAAAATCACTTTTTAATTGTTTTTAATGTCCCTATTGGTTTTCACTCATTGAAAGATAAAATGATGGCCCATCCATTCCACAATCAGTAAATGTTAGCAAGAAAGAACATTCGATGTAAGCTGATTTTTTTTTTTTTTTTTTTTTTTTACAAAAAACGTTTCACACAAAATAGAGTTAATTCATAAGTCTGGTTAATTAGAATTAATCCATCTAACATATTTTATGTTGACATATTTTTAAAGCAGTTCTGGTGTATTTGATATGATCCGATGACTAAATTAAAGCGTACTTTACAAGGTAGATTCTGATACTGTATGAAACATGTGGTTGTTAGTTTGAGCTGGTGGGCAATACTACATATAAAACCTGCATTCATTCATCTTCCTACCCGCTTTATCCCTTTCGGGGTCATGGGGGTCTGCTGGTACCTATCTCCAACACACTTTGGGTGAGAGGTGGGGGTACACTCTGGACAGGTCGCCAGTCCATCGCAGGGCAACAAAAACTCACACCTAAGGAGAATTTACATTATTCAATTAACTTGACATGTTTTTAGATTGTTGGGGAAACCGCACTTACGGAGGATACCCACAAAAGCACGGGGAGAACACGCAATCTCCTTACAGGAAGGTCACCAGTGAGCTTTGAACCGGCACCTTCTAACTGGAAGGCCACAGTGCTACCCACTAAGCCACAGTGCCTAAAACCTACATTGTATTTTTTTTTTAATTTCTGCTCAATGCACTCTCACAAGAATACAACCATTAAGTAACATAAATGTGATGGATCTGGATTTATTTTATGAACATTACATAAAATCAAAAAAATGATTTTTTTTATTTTTACAAAAATATCAAAAGCTATTTATAGTTTTACAGTAGTTCACAAATGATGGCAGTTTGCAAAGTGCACACAATTCTGCTTAAATCTGAACTATTTCAACATGCTGAAAGAGTGATTTAACCAACAAAAAATATCGATACTCTGTGTTGATGGAACTGCCATAACTTAACATTAGAGGGCAGCAAAACAGTTTTTTTAAATAAAGTACCTTCTTCCATTTTCAGAAGCGCCACTCGTGGAGTGACAATTCTATATTTAAAACCTTAAACCACACACTGATGTGTGGTTTACATGTAGATATGTTGTTTTACAACCCTCTTGGTTTAGCTTCATGCAATTTGACTTGAAATATGTTACGAAAGACATTCCTTTTTATTCACATTACATAGGAGATGCATAAAATGATAAAGTTCAAATTATTTTCAAACATAATCTTTAACAATATTTTACACCAAAGTATTTAACATTGATTTACATACAAGAAAACGTCACCAACATGTACACACACAAAAATCTAGTATATACAATAACAAAATGAGTCCAGTGGTGTAGCTGATAATGTCATTTTTTTAGACAGTGTGCTTTTGTGGTGATATTACAGTACATTGATGCTGAGAGTGCATGCTTGATGTTACAGAGGCATGAGAAACTGAAGGCAGTAACTACCATCAAGCTTCTTGGTTCCACTCTGAATATGTTGAGATTTTCAGGCTAATTCAACAAAAACACTGGCAATGAAAAAATGCCATCAGATGGCTTGACTTAAGAGAAATATTCTAACTTTTCAGCACATTTCTCATTTCTTGGCAAAAGAAAGCACCAATTCATGAATTGTCTGAAAAAATGGTAAAAACTTTCTCAAGAGGACATGTTTTTTTTTAAATATAAATTAAATGGACATCTCATTAGACAGCCATCTCATAGCCTTCCCATACAAAATATATTTCTCATGCCTGCCAAACCTTAATAAACAAATGCAATTCGTTATAAATGTCTCCATGATCATGTACATTATCCCAATGTAAGGTGAGATTATAAATAGCTGCTGATGGTGGTTACTTCTCAGATTACATCATAAGTCACTGCTCTGGTTCAAACCCTCTGGATCAGAATACTATAATATATGCAGAGCTGCTGATTTCCATCAAATCGGACCAGTCCACTTTAAATCATCTTCATGTTAAACTTCCGTGCCCCTCCTTGACCACCACTTGCAGCAGGACCATCCACCTTTCTGAAGGAATACTCTACTGAGAAATTGTTCTTGTGCTGACCTCGTCCCCGGCTCCAAACAAACAAGAGAATGAAACAGAAAAGCACAACGCCCAAAAACATGATACAACCCATAGCTGTGGATACAAGAATGGTCTTGAGGTCCAGTGTGAACTTTAGGAAGACTCGGGTGTCATTTAGGTTTGTGTCATTGAGATCACCCACATAGAATGTACGATTGACTGCCAACACACTATCTGGGGGCAATCCACTGACTGTTAGTGTGGCAAAGTAGGTATCATTGCCACCAGCATTGCTTGCTATACAGATGTAAGTCCCAGTGTCTTTAACCTGGGCATATCGAATTTCAAGAGTACCTTCAGGCAGAACGATAATTCGCCCTGTACTCTTAGTGGTGATACGTCTGCGCTGAGGTGAAATCCAAAAGATGACCGGAATTGGGTCTCCATCCGCTCTACAGACAAATGACACAACCTGGCCTTCATGGGCTGTCTGCTGTTGGAGCTTTCGATTGCGTATTTTGGGGCGCTGGCAGGTAAAATGATCAAAGAGTGCAGAGTCTGTGAAGGTGTTGAGAGCTTTTCCTTGCACTTCAACAGGCGCAGAACAAATCGGTGACTTTCCGTCAAAGTTAAGAGTTTTTCGCCTCTGTAGGATCCACAGAAGGCGGCAGTCACATGAAAGAGGGTTGCCGTCAACACGTAATGTCTCTAACGTGTTGACTGAATGGAAGGATCCTTCCTCCAGGGTCACTAACCCATTGTTTGAAAAGTTAAGCAATCTTATCTGCTGGAGACCTCCCAGACCATAGGGTTGAACAGAGATCAGGTTTGTTCCAACTAGGTGTAGTTCCTTGAGGCGTACAAGGTCCCGCAAGGCCCAAGACTCGAGAACTGAGATGGGGTTGTAAGAGAGGTTGAGGGTTGCCAAATGAATCAGGTTGCGAAGGGCACTTGTAGGCACAGAGGAAATGTTGGTGTTTGTAATGGACAGCCAAGAAAGGTTGAGGCCTTGGAAGCTGTGTGGTGAGATGTACTCTAGGAAGGGCCAGTGGTCAATCTCAAGCCCTCGTAGACCACCAAGTTTGCGAAAGTTTTGCTCTTCCAGTGCAGTGATGCTGAGGTAGCGTAACCGAAGGGTCACCAAACTGCGAAGGTAAGACAGGGACTGTCCAGTTATGGATGTCAGGTTACACCTCTCAATAGTTAGCTCACGTAGACCAACCAATCCCAAGAAAGCCTTGTTTGAAATGTACACCAGGTCATTGTCACCAACTTCCAAATTGCGAAGGTTCCTCAAGTCCTGGAAAGTGAAGTCTAACAGGATGACAAGTTTATTCCCACTTAAGTCCAGAGTGGTCAAATTGGTGAGACGTGAAAAGGCACCCATGGGAATAAGTTTTAGCTGGTTGGCTCGCAGGCGCAACACTCTAAGGTTGAGCAAGCCGGAGAAGGCATTAGGTTCCAGCACACTGATAAGATTCTCGCTCAGGTCCAGCTCCTCCAGTCTTGATAGAGTTGTCAAATCATTGGTTTCCACCCAACGCAAACTATTTCCACTCAAATCCAGCCTCCGTGTGTCAGCTGGGATGGAAGTAGGGATAGATTCAAGGCGCTTGTTCTGGCACATCACCAGTCTCTGATGAGGGACACAGTCACAGCGCTGTGGGCAGCTTTGGCCTTGAGTAATGGGGGTAGTGATAAGGAGCACAAGCAGCCCCAGTAAACTCAGGTCTGGACAGCCTGCCATGCCCCTTCCCTACCTTACAGGGGGTGAATCACTCCGCCTCACACCTAGAAACACACACAAAACAGGTACTGATTAGTCAAAACTTTATTTACAAGTGAAATAATAAAGTGTGGGAGACATTGTTTCTTTTTGCAGTGGTGGTGTTTACCACTAATGGGCAGCATTGCTAACTTAAGAATATAAGCCAAGGTGATAGGGTGCGATTGTTAGCTAAGGTGATAGAAAACTTTATGGTGTAAACTGTTCTGACTGCCAACAGAAATTTGCACAAAATGGTGTGTGCAAGAAGTCCATGCATGGGAGAGAGGAAGAAGCTTATCATTTTAAGGTAAGAGAAAATAATACGTCAAACAAAGAAGCATAATTTATTTTGATAAACGATGCATTTTATTTTTAATAAAAGTTTCCGTTCGAGGGTCCAACATTTATCCCAAAAGCTTTGAAATTAAACAGACCTAACAGAATGCAAGTAAATTGTAAACATAAATACAATGATTGACTCTAAAGGAAACGTATGGTTAAGAATGATGAAATAAAAAATAAAAAAAGTTAGTTAATGCAGTTGTATATAGAATTAATTAAAAAAATACACAATGCCAAATATACCAAGCATTTCTTCAAATTAGACAACAGGCTAAACATAAACCCTATGTTGCACAAATACAAAAGTTGAACACAACTAGACTCACCTCTGACTTTACAGTTTGATAGAACCCTCAGAACACCAGGTTATTGAAAAGTGAAAAGTGGTTTCCCTCCCCCTTCATCTCCACTAAAGCAACCACATGACCTGGTGTTGGTTCAAACCCATATCAGTTAACATCAAGAAGTCATCCAATCAGCACAGACCACTGCTTAAAACAACAAGAGGGGCAAACATCTCCTCCACAGTTATGATATCGAGACAACTGGAAACATAGGCAGTTAAAATCCATGCAACAAAAAGTGAGGTCATCCAGTCTTTTAAATGACTACAATTATTCTCTAGTGCACATAAAACTAAACAAAAATTGTTAAGTATTTTAGCTTCTTCTGTTAGGGAAACTTAATGGATCTGACCTTGACTGGAAACTTGTCAGGAGAGTAACTGAGAGACAAGGCCAGCCCTGTGCTCTGCGGCACATATCAGCAAGGTAACATCTCACCTGAGAATTGCTAAACATCTGTTAGCTGACATCCGAAAGGCAATAACAGTTTCAACTGCAACGGATGCTGAGAGACATCCTTAAACTACATTTTTTGCTGAGGTGGGTTTTAATATTTATTGTGTGCCTAAAATAAAAAAAACTGCTCTATTAATTTATGTAGGACTTAAGTTAGTTTTTATCCCTTGCCTCTGTGGTCACAAGAAGAAATCCAACATGGATGCCATCCAAAACGTACTCACACTCCCCTCACTCCCTCCCAAAACCCTCTATTCAAGTAAGTGATCTGGCTGTGGAAACATACAAATAGATCCCAATGACAACCAATTGTACCAAGCTGTTGTAAATGCCAGTTAAAGTAAGACAACTCCATACATTCTTCAGTAGTTTGGTCTTATCTTGCAAGCAAATCTAAAAATCTTCAGCAAAAAGAGGGTTTATCTTCAAGATGATCCCCTTTGTTTATTTTACGCCACTTTTCCACTAGATTCTTTAAGGTACTTCTCAACTTGGTATGTTTTTGCTCTTCTCATCATGTTTTGTCTTTGTGATTTGTGATAGAAAATTGTAAACATTGCATGTAGCTGATAATAATGTTTTTCGGTTCCGCTAAAATATGTGCTGGTGTGTCTGTGACTCGTGAAATGACGTGTTTCCTGTGGGGGGACCCCATATAGACCATCTCCCCTTTTCAAAGGGCCTCTTTCGGGGATCTGCACCATCTATTGTGGACAGGCCTGAAAGCTGCGCAAAATGCTTCCCGGCCAAGACAGAAATGCTTTTCTGATTATCCTAATGCATCAATAAACCTGTTTCCTTTCTGTTCATACAATCCCATCTCTTGAGTCTTAAATATTAACACGACAATGTATTAATTCGGTAAGAGATTCTACCGACTAAATGAGTGCTCCTGGTTTAGATAACTTGTTCTAGCTCCGCTTACTAACATTGTAGTGAATGCAACATGCACATAAAAAAGGAAAGAAAAAGAAAAAACGCACAATGCTGAACGTACACAACACAAAACATTATAGACAGTTGAAGGAGTAGTATTTTATGGTGTCTATTTGTGACATGTACAGCTGGCCAATCAGTGGGCTCAACAACTAACCAGTCAGTGATCAACAGGAAGTTGTCCTGCTTTTCTTTCCAATCAAAAAACATGTCCCCTCAACTGAGATCCTGGAATTTCTATAAAACTTGGGATTAACTAGCATTCAGGTTTGATATTCACTATTTGAACCTGACATTTTTTTTACTTCTTTGATATTTAATTCAGTGAGACTCATACATTTAGGTGCGACTCAACATCAAGTCTCATTCCTCAGAAGTGCCCTTTTTTGGAAATATAATGAGCTGAGTTCTTTTTTATTCAAGAAATTATTTCAAGCTGATCTCTGAACAAAAGTGTGTCGAGTTCTTGAGCAGTCTTAAATGATACCAGGTTTAATGAGGGGGAAAAATGAGGCGATCGAACAGAAACATCAGAAAGAAAGTTGTCTGTGTTGGAAAATGATGATAAAGTCTGGGAGCAATTAATGCAACCAAGTGCTAAGATTATAGAGAAAGCACATTACTCGCAATAAGAAACACTGGAAGTAAAGAGCTACTCCAGAGCAACAACTCCTGGAAGGCTTGAGATTGAATAGAAGGAGTGTGGAGGCGTCAGTTTTTGCCATTCAGCACATCACCACAGGACCTGCACAAGTTTAGTGCTGCTGATGGCATGCTTCAGCTCACATCCATTTCAAATGCTGCCCACACGGCTCTTTACATAACCACACGATTCCTCCTCATTCTGTCGCGCACTGCTGCGAGGGTCCATTCATCATCCACAGCTTGGGGAACCCCGGCATTGCACTGCCGGACAGGGTGAAGCAAAGCGACGAGGAAGAAGGACCAGTGACTAATGCTCAAGATGGACATGGACTCCCTCGGGGTGGCATCTCAAGGGGAGGTGGAGCTCTACCCATGGCCAAACTAAAGCAGACGAGGAGAGCCGAAGGGAAATGACACCAGGAAGAGGTGACTCTGCAGGCACTTGAGAGTTCAAGGAGATGACAAATACGGGGCACAGTGTGCAAAAGGCTATCTGCGTGATGTGCTCTTCTAATCAGTTCTCAAAAGGGAATCTTACTTTCTATCCATATGAACTCAAATAGACTTTAGTAAATGAACTACATTATCAAAGATCCACCTCATGCTCAAAAACAGGCATGCTAATCAGCTAAAAGCCAATGAGCTCTACAGTAGAAGCAGCTCAGGACAATCACACGTGACTCCTCTGAGATCAAATATCATTTTTGGTTGAGGTCGAAAGACAATGGCTGACTCCCAACTGGGAACATGACTTGTTTAACATGCATAATTAATACAGGTGAGAACAGAGAGGCCCTCTATGCTAGCAACAATTGACTTTGCTCAGTTTCATGATGGAATAAATTATTCAGGTAATCATGCCTCATGAACATGACCTACCAGCACAAAGAAAGCGACACAGCTCCCTGGTGAACCAGCTTCAACGAGAATGCGATCTTTATTTGTCTCACCATCCAGAAAATAAACTCAGTGCTGCTTTGTTTGGTTTCTTTTCTTTCGTCGTTGTTCAGAGAAGCTTGTTTGGTGACCTGATCCTTCACTTTACATATGGGTGTCTGGACAACAGTGGTAAGGCCTTCTCCACTGGTCTAAACATGAACAGACGATTTACCATCTATTCTATTAATTCCAATCAGATTTCTCCCTCAACGCACTGCTGTTATCTGCCTAGGTCCTTCACACTTTGATTTCTTCACTGCATTCACTTCCATTGCAGTAAGTCTTAACCAGTCAGATTTCATCCTTCTCAACGTTGGCACTTCTCTTTCTCATCTTGTTGATGATCACTCCTGACAGATCAAGATCTGCAAATATTAATACATTAAGAGTAAGTGGAACTGATTTGGAATTTCCTGACCTATTCTGGTGAACTTTCAGGACATCTTCAAAAGTGTTTGGGTGTAATTGAGCGAGCAAGCCTCCGTTATGTGCGTATCAGACGCTCAAGAAGTCGATAGAGTCTTTGAAATCTTCCTGTGTAAATAATTGAGTCGCAAGTGAGCTTGATGTATTTTATTTTTGCCCTGGTATTAGACACATGTTGATTGTGATGGTCACAAATCAGGTGTATCCTCTGGAGGGAATATTAAGTTTCTCCTTTAGATACTTGATATATGAGTCTGGGTTTGGTGTTTAACTAGAAATTAATACTTGTCTGACTGCACCATGCCAACTCTGCAGTTTGGTGCAGGGTAGTTACGGTGTTGGGTTGTTTTTCAGGAGCCATGCCTGATTTTTTTCTCACACTGTGAGCAAAACAACCCACATCCACGTCCTTTTACAAAATAATGCATCCCCACACACTCTCAAACACCCTTGAAATGCTGTAATGATGCTACCAAACCAAGAGGTACCAGTCAATTTACATCATTTTAAAAATTATTATTTAACACTGCCTGAGCAAAAACACAAGTGCCTCTGTTCAGAGATCAGATAGTAAATATGTGCATCTAATCCTGTACATGCTGTAAGCCACAATAGCAAAATAAACAGCAAGATAGTTCTCGCTCCGGCCCCCAGAACATGACGACAACAGCAAACTCCACAGCCCCCACCCAGGACAAAAAAATACTCCGGTTTCACATATTCACATGGAACCAGAGTGCAAATTATATCAAATACAATTCACTAGCCAGTATTTTCAAAAATGCGCGGTTACATGAACACGGTGCTGCGATTACGGGCAGACGGACAGCATAGCTGTGCAGAAAATACATAAAACTTTATGTTTAAACTCACAATCTGTCAGTAAGAGGATACAAGGGGAAAAAGTAGAAAAACAAGTGGAAAAACGTTTTAATTCAATAATAATTTTAGTGTAATCATCTAAATGTACTCAATTTATGTATTTTTGTTTATGATTTTCATGATAGTGTCTCCTCTACAAATGCACGACTAGATATATGACTGTATTATATAATGACTTATCGCAGTGTCATAGTGAATGTCATTCTCCATTACGGATATGACTCATCAGATTAACACCCTGACACCTCCCTCTGAGCCCAAACAGTTAAGAAGCACCTCGAGAGCCAACACATCAATTTTAACCTGTAGTACCATCCAAAATGTCAATATGCAAACCTCACAACGTTTCCCACCGAACATGAATGACCTTGCACTTTCGGTATATCTCTAGATAACTCACCCTGTAGTAGCATAGTGTTTAATTAGTTCCAGTGGGTAGCACAGGTCCTAGCAGCATGTGGACAGGGCATGAGTAAAGTGGGTCAGCCATGTTTGGCACCCCTGGCATTTAGGCACAGCCAGCAGTACCCTTAAATGAACTTCTTCTCAGTAAGCTCCTCCAAATTGAGACGGCGAGTACTGCTGCCGGTCACTGCATCTGTCAGGATTCTCACAGAGGTGGAAATTAATTTAAAATGAAATCGGATGTGGTGATGAGCACGTAATCACAGTTACCACCATGGAACAAAAAAACTTTAAATGTGCATTTCAATGGAAAAAATAAAAATATAAAGGGGCCAATAACAATGTTTCCACCAAAACCAGTATTGGACTTTTAGAATTATTTGTTAATTTTTAACTGTAATGTTTTTTTTTATTGCTGTTTGCAATGCAATGTGGGCTGTGTTACAGTATAATACTGTATTTTCCTTCAATGTGAGCATGTTTGAAGTGTGTTTCATCAGTTTGACAGCAGCCAAAATCCTTTTCAAGTCATACGCGTGATGAAATGTTTGTAAAATATTTGTAAATAACTTTGTTTCTACGAAGGAGAAACAACGTTTGGAAGATATCTGCTTTAATAACCCATTTTAAAAAAGAGGTGAGCAGCTTGGGATACTTTTCTTTTATAAAAATGAGGTCCTTTGCTTTTGAGAATACAAATGCGTAAATTAACAGCAGATTACTGGTAATTATTCAATTAACCCTTTCAAATTTACAAGAGCGATTTATTCTGACTCCTGGTGCCGATTACATGTAAACACAGGGTTAATAAATTACAACGCTTTCCATTAGGGTGAACACAACACTGAGGCACGAACGAGCTGTAGAAAGTCTAGAGCAGGGGTGCTCATTACGTCGATCGCGGAGTGAAATTGAAACAATATCAGCAGATCATCCATCCCGTCACAGTTCAGTAAAGTTAGCTGCAGATTCACGGATTCGGTTTTCTCTGCTCAATAGCTCAAGACCAGAATGTTCTTAGTAAACAAATAATACCTATTTTAATCTGTGTTATGTAGCGGACAAACTACAAAACGTTTTTTATCAAAACAAGTTTCCCTCGGCATTCGCAGAAACACATTACCGTCTATGAACAACCCGCTGACATGGAATCGCTTAGGGACCGTCTGCAAATTACCAGATCCAAAATATGTTTTACCCAGAATATGCTTCATAACTTCATTCTAAATTGCTCTATTACAACCAAAATCAAGCAACACGCCACTCCTCACCTGCATATTGTACTGCACGACTCAGCTTCAATAAAAATGTGAAAAAATTATTAAAGCATAATTTTTATTCTTGCTTATTTGGATCAAAGCTCAATTGCTCCCATAAAAATTACTCTTTTACCACCAAGTTCACACACAACTGTTCTAATGGTTCAATTCAGTGCAAGTCATCAAATTAAACTCAGGTTATTACAAAAAATGTAAATAATTAATAATTATGTGTGTTTTGTCAATTCTCAAAAAGTTGAAAATAATTGTTTGTTGATTGATGTTTTACATTTTTGTAGCGGGTAGATCACTTTGACTTGGCCATTTTAAAAGTAGCTCGCAAGCTGAAAAAGTGTGAGCACCCCTGGTCTAGAGCGTCTTTGAGCTGAATCGTATAAGGTCACACCCTTGCTAGGTCACAGGGTGGATGCTGTCCTACGGTTGTCGTTTAGAGGACACTCTTTTTACAGGCCGGTATGATAACCCTGTCAAAACCCATTACTTCAAACTGTTTGCCCGCTAATCATGGAGTTAGCTTAGCCTTCTATGTTTATGGAGAGTATTTCCGGGGGCTGGATAAAGAGACCAAAGGATTTCTTCTCGGCTCTTTGTGGGTGACATTGTTGGGTCCGTTGAGCCAATAATTCCAAAAGCACAAATGTCATCTACAGGCAAGGAATGGACAGATTTGATTAACAAACTAAACCACAAAACAAAACAAAGAAAACCATAGTGGGAAATTCTGACCAAATAAAACACTCAGGAGAAGAACCTCAAAGCTAAACTGACCAATGACTAGGGATGTCCAGTGAAAGATTTGTACGATTTAATACGCCTCAAACATCATAATTTTCTTTAAAGTATTTTTTATAATCCAAGACCCCACCTAAATCTGTAAATAAAAGCAAATTCCTCATTTAATGTACTCTGTTTCTACAAAACCTGCATGATCACATGCGGCTACCTTTGCAAACAGCCCTGAAAAAACCCCATATGAATAAATTAGAGGCGAGCAGTATTTCTCACAGTGTGAACGGAGCTGTGCTTAAGCAGGATCACAGATCGTGATCATTCAGGGTTAGAGTGACCTTTGCTTGAGACTATCTTTTACAGCTGCAGCGACAATCAGGCCCTTTAGCTGTTGGCAACCAATGTGCTGCCTCGTCCCAACTTCGTCTTTAATCAATGTTCCCACTGCTTACAAATCAGCAAGAGCAATTAGACACTATTAGCAAGAGTTATTGAGCACCAATGAGAGCTGTTTCCCCTTCTCCTGCAGCCTGAAAGCCGACTCTCAGTCTTTTACCTCAGTAATTTACCTCGTTCCTCACAATTACCTCAAGCCTTTGGCAAAAAGCCCTTTTCTAATATAGTGGCTCTAATTTGAATGCCGCCAGCATGCTAATCACCCAGCTACTTCAAGGTTTTTTATGGGTCAATGCTTAGCATGTTGCTAAGCTAACATTCACATAAGGGCCATTCCACCGAATGGGTGCCATTTCTGTCCCTGAGACTTTATATGTATAAGAGAGCATTAAAATTGCTTCAGAAATACATTTTATTACCAAAAAAAATGTTCTACATACCATTCCTATTGCAAATTTAAACGATTACATTTAAAATATTGATAACATCCACATTAAACACTGAAAATAACAATTGCTTGTCTCCAGTCTCTGTTAAATATAATGATTAAGATTATTTAAAAAAGAACCTTTCTTTTGCATTGATTTTTTTCAAATGTTTCAAAAAGATTTATTTACACAAATATCAATAATTTCTTTGACAAAAAGCATTTTAGTCATGTCCCCAGCTTTTTGCTCAGTCGTGTTACCCTGACCCACCTCCTGAAAAACTGGGGAATTTCAATGAGCTAGTTTTCAGCAGGAAGTTGCATCACTTAAATCTTAAGAAGTCCATGTGAAGAGCAAGAATTTTTCTCAATTTCTTGTTGGCGCACTTGATTTTGTGATAATATGCAGTGTTATTTAAAATATATTATCCTGTTACTCAAATTATTTCAGAGAATTTCCTCATTCTATAATCATTTGGATATTTAACATGTATTATTCCTTGCTAAAAACTCTTATTACTTATTTAAAGAGTAACCAGAGGGATAGCATCAAGAAAAAAAACCCACCATCCATCTATTTGATTATAAATCTAATAACACATTTAAATACGTTACTTAAGATGGACCAAAACTCATTTGGAATAATTACGTTTGCTATTGGAATCTGTTTTGAAATCAATTAAAAAAAAAAGAAATGTTGAAAAGTTGCATTTGGTGGAATGGCTCATAAATACTATATACCCAGCCCTGAAAGCAACACAGCTGTTCATTATCAATTTGTGTACATCAATGATCCCGCAAGATCCTGCTTCTCTCACCAGTTTGCCAAGTTTCAGACCATGAATACGAGACGGAAACCAAAAAAGGATGCAAATCCATAGCCTAGCCGTCAGAATCTATTAAAGTACAGTTTCAGGATGTCTTGGCCAACTCCGTGTCTGCACTCAGAGAATAAACGGCTTTTAAAGCATCTCAGAATCAATGGTTGCTCTAATCTCCGCCTGACACGATTTCACCCCATTTTAGAAGTTCAAACTGAATGACTGTCGAAGATGAAGCCTGGAAAGAGCACATGGATTAAATCAAACACACTGTTGGTTCACTTGAGAGGCTGTAGTGTCTCCTTGAGCAGATTTAATGCTCTTTTCGCTCAGTGCATTTATATATATATATATATATATATATATATATATATATATATATATACATACAGATGACACAGTTGTAACTTTTGACAGAGGATATATTATAAACCCTGGAACATGACTCTGTGCATTTATCACTGGTCTCAGTCAACCTGTATGAATATGAGAACACAGTGACAACCATTTGACACCAAGTCACTACTGACCCCAGCAGCTGTTGCAGCATAATAAGCCGAGGGGTAAGTTTGGACTCATACTGAAAATACAGGTCTTTACGGGATTCCTAGTCTTCAGCTCAAATTACAGACAAAACAAGGGATGGTCAATTTGGAAACATGATATTATAAGGTAAATGTCAAAAAATAAACAAAAGTTTTTGGAATAGCATTAAGCCTAACCCATATACAGGGTCATAAACAACAAACGAGGCATCTGCTACTGTAAGACGCAACATTGAAATGCATGAAAAAAAGTGTTGTATTATGTGTTGAAATTTCTCAACCGTCAACTGTGGAATATGTGTGTAATTTATGTAAAAGTAGTATATGTAAATATGCAAATTAATTTCAAGGGAATCTAACAAAAACTCAAAATAGAGGAAAATGCAGGGCTGGGCACAGAATTCATTATGGGCTGTTTTTTTTTTTATTAGCTATGCATTGTTGGATGCAGAAACCAGGTGTCTGGTAAAGAGTCCCTAGATATGGAAATCCCTTGTTCAAATTTGCTGCAAAGCCACACATCATCACATCCAAACAGTCTGATGTTTTACCAAATGAGAATTCATCTTGCAGAAAGGTCAGTTTTGCAGTACAACCTTTCAAGGCATAAAATGAAACACAAAAGACAAGCTAAATGTGGGATTTTAAAAAGCTTTGTAGCATTTGGACATCATCTTGTGAGGAAAGATATCATTTTGGTGGATTTATCTACATTTATTATATTTTTACTAACGTATACTTTATTTAGGGGGGGGGGTGATCTCTGTTTCCTTAAGTATTTACTTTTTTAATCTTTGCTGCTTTTTAATCTTCATATTATTGGTCATTGTGTTTTTTTGGGCTTGATTTTAATTTTTATTTTCAGACACCATCTATTATCGCAAATTCAACATTCATTTTGGGACTATAGCCCCTTTGCTCTTTCCCACCATTAAAAACCTACAGATGCTCCCCGGGTGCTGAAGCCATAGCTCCCCGCTGTTCACTGTGTGAGATCACTATCTACTACTGACCCTTTGCATGGGTTGATTCAGGACTTGCTACGTTGAGTAACTGTACCTGCCTTTCACTTCACTTTCAGACTTTGACAAAGTAATGAATGTTGTAATAAAATACAGCAGAATTACAAAGACAGTCTCATTAAAGAGACACATTAGGAACACAGCTGAAAATGTACTACACAAAACATTACAGTGATTTATTGTAAATTCTTTCTGCAAGGCCGATGGAGAATGAAGGATGGAACCGCTTTTTCAATACATACATTGTTCTAATAATTTCCAAACATTTGTTAACTTTGGGGGCAAAAGATCGTCCAATACGAATGTCACTGGTTTGAGGACAGCCGGTGGCCGAAGTTTGTTCTCGCCACACTTGTGTGCATTTCCTCAAGGTTCTCCTCGGGTTTCCAAAAACATGCGACAGGTCAAGTTAATTCTATACATTTTCCTTTGGAGTTAATGTGTTGCCCTGTGAGGTACTGGTGACCTGTCCAGGGTGTACCCTCATCTTTAGCTCAAAGTGCACTGGAGTTTGTTAAATATGTCTTTTTCCTTTATTTAGGTTGTTTGAATTGTTTGCTGTGGCTGTGTTCAATTAAAGTTTTATTAAAATGTTAAATAATAGTAACTGTGTATTTTTCAAATGAAAAATAAGAAATTGAAAAGTTACCAAAACCACAAAATATTCTCAATTGATAAATTGGGCTAAAAAACGAAGACTACGTGATGCTAAATAAAGAGCCATTTGGAAGCCGTAAGAGCCAAATCTTCGAAAAGAGCCAAACTTTATATAACTATTCTAGAGTGTTACCCAAAAAACGTTTTAAATAATAAATTCAACTGGTCTAATTAGCTTCTATCTTGAACTCCCTGAATAAGGTTGCTTTTTACAGGTGTCATATGTTTATGCGACACTTTCAATTTCAATTTAATGAATTGAAACACATCTTGCTTAGTTACTGTTAGGGTAGACACTGTGAGTACAAACCATCTGATCAGATAGATTTTTTTGCAAACCAACCAAACTCCCCTCATTATACATCTAAACAGTCTGTTACCAAAAGAAAAAGAAATCTAATTTTTGAAATTTTTTTGGCACAAAAGGATAGCCATAAGGAAGCTCATGACTATTTTATTTTCTTTTAAAAACGTACATGCATACATAAACAGCTTGCATTAAAGCTATTCTTTCGTAGTATTCACTTAACAAGGATATCAAGCACCAAATCAATGACAAAGAGCTAAATCAAACCTTGACTGAGTTTCCTGAAGCTTGCTGGATAACATCATCTGGCTTTTCGTGTCTCACAGCACGCCTGATTAGCAACTATGAGAAAAACGCAAAAACACCAGGCACATCCATAAGTAATGTTGTTTACCACCCACATCGTGTCAAACTTGAATCATGACCACAGCCTCATATGATGAAAACCACAGAGTGTGAACTTAATGGCGTAGCACGTAATGGTTGACCTGCTGCAGCCAGAAATATGAGACGCGTGTGCTGGTGTAAAAGAAAGGGATTAACTGCTATTACACGGCCAATGTTCCGGGACGCTGTCCTCCATTTTTCTGTTCTGGATACGAGCCTGGCCTACTTCAGGGTCTTCTTTAATCCTGAGATAGCGCCTGTTCATAGCCAGCGCTAATCTCTGCTCTGGCTAGACAAAGGTGGTCTATACCGACAGCTGGACGACTTATACTGTCTCTAGGGAAATGACCACACAACAGGAGCTATCAAACCGTTCTGAAGACTCCAATACAACGTATGCTAGGATATCTGAGGAGAAGAAAGCTTTTGGGGTTTGTTTGTTCTGTATTTTAGCAAAACATGAACTTCAAGATGGTTGAAGTTCAAGTATGACTTGATCTTTGCATTGGTTTCCTTCCAATGTCGAAAACACGCTTACAGGAAAGAGTGCCATAGGAAAATTACAATAAAAAAACCCAAAACTATTTGAATAGCAGCCATTGGAGCGGTTAAAATTTACTTGATTGAAAATATTTATTTGTATCATTGGGGTGGAATTTGAACATTTGCAAATTGATATTGAGTACAGCTTTAGTTAGTTTCTTAAAGCAGCCTCAAATCCAATCTAAGAACCTTTATTCTCAGCTCTCTGTTTGCTTTCTCTCTCTTCTCCTTTATTTAAGAAAGTCTGTTGATGTGGAGACATTCAAATAGTTTCTAACATCAATAGTGTCAATCAACAGTGATAAAGTCTCAGCCAATGTAACTATAACATTCCATACATTCCGCAGTTTTTCTATCTATAGAATTTTGTCTTCTGGTGCATTCCTTGTTGACCTTATATCACAAACAGCTTTAAACTCAATTATATGTTTTTTTTATCATGCTTCTATTTAAAAATAAAGACTCTAAATAAATAAAAGGTAAAAAATAATAGGGTCTTTGGGTTATTTTACTAGTTTTTCCCCAACTATCCTTCTATTTTTTCCTAAAAAGTTTTAGTCCTCTGGTGCATTCCTTTGTAGACCTTGTATCACAAGCAACTCTAAACTCAATGATATGTTTTTATCATGCTTCTATTTAAAATAAAGACTCTAAAGAAATAAAAGGTAAAAAATAATAGGGTCTTTGGGTTATTTTTCTAGTTTTTCCCCAACTATCCTTCTATTTTTTCCTAAAAAGTTTTAGTCCTCTGGTGCATTCC
The DNA here is from genome assembly GCA_007224835.1 of Danionella cerebrum. Taxonomy (NCBI): domain Eukaryota; kingdom Metazoa; phylum Chordata; class Actinopteri; order Cypriniformes; family Danionidae; genus Danionella; species Danionella cerebrum. The sequence goes on from SRMA01027010.1 coordinate 1,254,260, forward strand.
TTTGTAGACCTTGTATCACAAGCAACTCTAAACTCAATGATATGTTTTTATCATGCTTCTATTTAAAATAAAGACTCTAAAGAAATAAAAGGTAAAAAATAATAGGGTCTTTGGGTTATTTTTCTAGTTTTTCCCCAACTATCCTTCTATTTTTTCCTAAAAAGTTTTAGTCCTCTGGTGCATTCCTTTGTAGACCTTGTATCACAAACAGCTCTAAACTCAATTATATGTTTTTATCATACTTCTTTTTAAAAATAAAGACTCTAAAGAAATAAAATAAATGTACTATTAGGGTCGGTGGGTGTTTGTGTTCCTTTTTTTCTAGTTTCGTTCTCTCTCCTCTGCCACTCGCTCTCTTTACCACACTTGGTTACCTCTTACCTGTCTCCAGTCTGCACACTTTCCTGGGCTTCCTCCTCTCCTTGACTATTTATATCTCCTATTCTCCCTTGTCTTGTGCAGGTAACTCTCAATGGATGATTGTGGTCTGCCAATATCTGTCTGTCACCCCGTGTCTCAGAATCTTTATACCATCCGTCTGTCTGCACTGACTGGAGAGTCTGACCCACTTTTTCTGCAGCTACTGAGAGATCCGGGTGTGCCTGGATCTGTGTGTAGGGAAAAACTCTCAGCTGGGGTCTCGCTACATTTTTCCACTCCTTCGTCACTCTTTGATTGGGTTTTGCTCATTTTCTTTGTGAAAATAACAAATAAAGTGTTAAATTGTTTTTGATTGCATTTGCATCTTTTTTTGCCAATTACTAAAGCACTACAAAGAAGGAAACAATGAAATACACCCACTTTTGACTATACAATCTTTCTTTAGAAACCCTGAGGGGAATCATGGATACCACACCCATGGTATTATGGGGTCTAACTTTTAATCGCCATCCATAAAAAAAAAGGTTTCCAATAATAGTTTAACAGATAGTTAAAAAGAAAAGCTGGCAAATGCATTCAGCTGAGGTCCTGATTCAATTTCAAGTTTTGCCAGAAAGTCTAATTTTCCATATCACAGGAACAATGATGAATATATGTGTGCTGCTGCATTCAGAGATTATACCGTGTGACTGAATCAGGCTCAGCGAAAAAACCACGAGAAAGAATTTCAGAAAAGCCTACGACTCAATGGGAACCTGATGATCACACTCTTTTTTCACCAGCCCTCATCCCCAAGAACTCAAACTTCCAGTTTTACTGTCAGCATCTAAATCCAGTGGGTGCGCACAGCATCAATGGCTCATCGTTCAAGGGAATTAACTCTGAGCCACTGCAAATGACTGACTATCCTGAGGCCTCTTTCAGAATGGGCTTAAGAGCCGAACGAGGAAGGAGGATGAAATGAGATGAAGAGGAAAGTTCTCAAGAATATACAGCGCTCGCTACTTTTCCAGCACCATTTGCAAAGATCCGGATGATTCTAGTGGGGGAGATGGAGAACATGACTCTTTTTAAGAGGATTGTTCAAGTGTATACATAAAAATAAGAAATACAGAAGATAATGATTTAGAATAAATAATACATTTTCTATATTTCTTTAAAAACCATTCCACCAAATTGGTGCTATTTGCTTGTTGTAACTTTTCAAAAAAGATTCCAACATCAAACATACTTGACTATTCACAATGGGTATTGGTCCATCTCTAAAATGTTCTTTTTAACCTGAGAAAGTATAGATATATAAATGTACATTTGTAGGTGTAGATGTATATTTGATTTACATATATGCAAAAGAAATATTCATTTTACTCAAGTAATAAATTATATTATTTATGTGAATTTTACCAATATTTGAAATTAGTGCTTACATTTGCAATGAGAAAAGTATGTAGCACACTTTGCCTAGTAATAAAATGTATTTATGAAATCCCATTGGACAGAAACGGCACCCATTCGATGGAATGGCTCTTAAAAGGATAAAAACAAAACAGACAGTTGAAGACGACGAATGATCACATGCCAAACGAGAAGGATTAGCCTTTTGTTTCCTTTCCTGCTTGACAGTTTCAGCTCTGAAACTTGCGATTTTGTGTCTGCCTGATCGAACTCAGACACTGGAGAATGAAATGTGTTCCTGACAACGTCCTTTTGGGGGGTGGGGGGGGGGGGCTGCACAGTGACTAAAACCTGTCACATCAAAGTTTCTCTGAAAAGAACATCCATCACAAAATCTAGACAAGCTGAGAGAGAGAATGTAAAAAAATAAGAGAGAATTTTCAGACAAAGCAGAATTAGAGGAACAAACCATGATTGTGAGAAGCAACAATATTTGTTTATAAAAAGGTTTGTATATGCAGCGTTCTGAAATGTCATCACTAGCGCACAGTACATAACATTACAAAAATACACGCGTCTCAAAGAGAAATAACAGAGAAATTTGCCTTGAGACCAACCAGGAGATGCTCAGTGCCAGGTTCTGCAGATAAGCATCCTGATGTGAAGAAAGTGAGGATAACGTTTATCTCTAATGATAGTCAAGCCAGAGGACAGAACACAGAGATTTGTTTAAATCATTTCATTTAAACACTGAATCGATTAAAAACAAGAAACTATTGTGACTGATCCTTGTGGAATGACGGTGACATGTTGTGTTAGTTGTTCAAGCAAGTGTAGAAAATCAATCACTACCCATTGCATTTTGAAGGTTCAATTCAAAGCGTTGAATTGACACTTGGTCTGAGTGTAGACAACTCTGACAAGGTTAGATATGAGATATGTAAAACTCAAATGCTTTATGGCTATGTTTAAATAATGTAAGCAATGTAAATATTGTGTAAATTAATGATAGAATCTGCCAAAATTGCAGATTTGCTCGGATAAATCTGCCACATGAGGCTCTATGATAACAAGGTGTTTCCTGCTAGAGCTGAATAATTCATCAATGCCTGGCTAAGGATGTTCAAGCTTTCCTCGAGTTTCTATTTTAAAATCACATGAGAAATTTATGACAGTTCTTCAAGGTCCTTCAGCACTTCCGTCATATTTCCTTCTCAAAGACAACCGGTCAACATATTGCTTTTCACCGAAATACATCTTAGATCAGAAAGTCATTTTTGTTGTGCAAAAAAACAAAATACTTAAATTAAATTAATTTGTTTAATTTTAAATGGTGAAATTTTAATAGAATTATGGGTAATGCAGTTTTTACCCAATACTGAAATTTAGCTATTTTTGCAAGATTTTCAACAAAATCACAGGTAATGTGGCGTTTATCGGTACTAAACAACTGCATCCAACAGAAAATGTATATTATAAAGCCTATGTATTGGTTAATTTTAAATGGTGATATTTTAACAGAATTATGGGTAATGCAGTTTTTACCCAATACTGAAATTTAGCTATTTTTGCAAGATTTTCAATAAATTCACAGGTAACGTGGCGTTTATCGGTACTAAACAACTGCATCCAACAGAAAATGTATATTATAAAGCCTATGTATTGTTTAATTTTAAATGGTGAAATTTTAACAGAATTATGGGTGTAGTTTTAACCAATACTGAAATTTTCATTGAAGATTTTCATTAAAATCACACTGTGTGTAATCCCTCTATTCATTTACCAACACTAATTTGAAAATGAGCTGCAAAAGGGAAGTCAAAGTGCCAACTGAGAGAATTGACCACTATGAACAACCGCAAGAATTTATGCTTTGTCTTCCGAAAGCAAACTGTTGCACTCCTCAGAGTGTGTCGCTAAGGTCTTACTCTAGTGTTTCCCGGGTCAAATAAGCTTTACAAATCATCCCAGAGGAATGAATCACAGCTCCTCACTTCAAGGAATCCCATCCATCAGAAAAAAACAATATCAACTGCCCTTTGTCATTCCTCTACATTCTTCTTCCATCTGACAGCTAATAAAACGACATCCTGGCACACGCCGCACAGCATCCATCTATCCACACGGCTGGAGTGAATATATTTTGGATGCTGCCCCAGTGAATGCCAGCATGGAGACAGCTTGATATGCTGTATAAACAAACTCTGGCTGATGAGTGGAACCGAAGCATCATTACAAAATCCATCTGATGAAATGATCCAGGTCCTCCTGACAGCTTCCACAGGGGACAGGAAGAAAAGGGCTGTTGGTTTAAACTGATCTCTCTTGCGTTCGCCATCTGTCGCCATATTGTCAAGTACCAGCCAATGAAGGATGGCGTACAATTAAAGCATCCTTGGGGAAGAGAAAGTTCTACTAGGAATCGACTTGAAGTCTGAAAGTTTCTCGATCACCGTAGACATGTTTTCGTTTTCAGGTACAGCGTCCGATCAACGGTGGACAGAGACAAATCTGAACGGTTGAGGGATTATTTGGGACATTAAATGGAGATATTGATGAAACTTTTTTTAAATGTAGCATCACCAAAAGGTCTTTATATCTATCATAAAACACTACATAAAGGTAGATTAATATGCAAAAGATTTCGGCTTGTTGAGAAATTCACAACCGTTTGTAATCCCAGACACACTTGTAAGATCGAGATCAAGGTTCTGTGGAGGCCGTAGCATCACTTCAGGAACTTCTTCTTGTTCTTTACGCTGAAGACAGTTCTTAAGGGTACTTTGGTTTTAAGTTTTGGGTCATTTTTCTGCTGCAGAATGCATTTGGGGCTAATCATACGCATCCTTGGTGTTATTACATGATGCATAAGTGTCTGCCTGCATGCCTCAGCACTGAAAACACCATAAATCCTAACTAAATTTGCATAAATTCAGCCCCAAACACTGATGAACCCTCCACCATGCTGCACTTCCGCTCCAGCTCTTCAGTTAAGCCTTCCCCTACATATATACGTAATTCTACATTGGAGGCATGTCCTTTTGGCTGCAACTCTAACATGAAGACCACTTCTCGCGAGACTTCTCTGGACACAACATGGGTGTGCCTGGATTGGGGTACCTGGTATTTCTGCCAGTTCTCTTCAACTTACAATTTTGAGGTGTAGTTAGCTTGAAGTATCTTGGTTCTACACGCCGTTATAATCATTCATACTGCATTTATTATTAAACTGAGTGGATGAAAAGTATGACTTGATTTTTTGTTACTTGAAATGAAATCAACAGGATGCCTTCAAATACATGCCATATTACGCCCAGTGCCTTTTCTCGTTGCAGAAAACCATAGAAAGTCCACCAGTCAAGAGGTGAAAAGAACTCAAGTCCAATGCACGGGTCCATGTACAAGACCAAGTCCCGTTGTTGGCCACTGGATTGAATTGGAAATGAATATTTAGTAAATATTTGGACATCATACCCTCTCCTGTATTATTATTATTATTATTATTATTATTATTTAGTAATTCCAACATGCTGCACATGTTTCCTGTGTATTTCTTTGTTCTTCTTCAAGAGTGATCATGAATAGCACTCCTGGAAAGCCCAGTCTGCTTTGAAATATTTTTTCTGGTTGACGCTGTATCACTACCTGGTGTCTTGTTGCTGTACTCAATCATGTCATTCTCAACCTCAAATTGGTAGCAGAGTTTGTCTCTTCCTTGCCGTTTTACACCTCCTACACAGCAGTTTCTGTTTCGGTTCATGACTGGGTTTCAATCTTTGTTGAAATTTTGAAGGATTATTAGCTTGATGGGTCTTGCTTCTGCTTGCTCTCCTTGAACTGACCACTGCCTCTATGTTCCTCGGTGTTGTCCTTTGTTCTTCTGGATCATGAATAGCACTCTTTGAGAGACCTTGTTGACACCTCATCACTACCTAGTGTCTAGTTGCTTTATTATCATTCTCAAATATTGGTTGCAAAGTTTGGCTCTTCCTCACATAATTTCAATCCTCCTACTTAGCGGTTTCTGTTTCATGACTGGGTTTCTCTTTATTTCATACATGCCTAAAACTTTTGCACAGTGATGTATGTACACAATCGCCTTGATTAGAGCACTACGGGTTCCTGCTTTTTTTCAACCATGAAAATAGAGTAAAATGAACCCTATTAACCTTCCCCTGCTGCACGAAAGCCACTTCAAACGCCCTTCATACATTAATGCCCCTCAGAAGAGAAATAAATGAGACGTTGTTGGCTAAATGCTTTTCTCTGCTTCCGTCTCAGGCAATAAGTGGCTGATGAAATGAGTCATGACTCTAAAGCTGAAAGGAAAGAACTTTAAACACGTGAAAATGAGAGTTATTCGTTTCAGCCCATCCTCAAACCCGTCAGTGTGAAACTGGAACTCCAACATGGCCTTAATATGTCATCGCTGTGTTTTTATCAGTTGTGGAGAACGATGATGAATAATTGATTTAATGTCAACATCGTCACATGGAAGCAATCAGGAAATGTCTATAAATGCATTTGATACCGGTCTCCGGTGTAACCTGGACCGTGGACGTCCGGACCTATTTGGGGGATAACATTTTAAATTAATCATCACCCCATCTGCCTGCACCCGAATGAATTAGACTGGTTATCGAAGAGCTTCCCATCGAAGCCATCTCATCTTGATAGAAGAAGACAAACAGCTTTAAGGCTTTGTTTGATGCCCAGCTTGTTAATCCAATTACATAATTAAAGAGCTGGCAGGGCACTAAAGACGTGTAACCTGAGCGTTAGAAAGTAGCCAAGGACATTGAAAAGGTAACTGGAGTCCTTGAGTGACCAGAGGAAACGTGCCACACACCGTCCCTTGAACCCAGCGGATGTCTGGGATGCGTCAAGCGTAAAGCAAAGTTGCATGTGTCATGTTTCATTACGTCACAAACAAAAACAATAACTAAAAAAAAACACCACAACAAGATGTATTCAGGGACGTTATTGTGTGATGTCACTTCCTGTTTTGTGATCGTGCTCATGAAAAAGGTACACGCAGCTCTGCAGCTTTAAAAAGAGATTGTGTTTGTAGAATTCACCATTTTTGTTCTAAATGTACTACCACGCAGGATGGGTTTGGGCGTGCCATTTCTGTCCCTGGGACATTATACGTATAAATAAGCATTACAATTCTTTCAAAAATACATTTTATTACTAAGCAAAGAGTACTGCATACTATTCCTATTAATAAAATCCACATAAAACACTGAAAAATAACATTTATTGCCTTGTATTGTTGTGTAAATCCATAAATGTTATAAAATATATATAAAAATATATATAAAAAACATTTTAGTCATGTCCCCAGCTTTTTACTCATTCCTGTTACCCTAATCCGTTTCCATGAGTCAGTTTTTTCAGCCGGAAGTTGCATCACTTGGATCTTTAGAAGGCAATGAGAAGAGCAAAGGTGAGTTCTCTCAATTTCTTATTTACACATTTGATGATTGTGTAATGATATCTCGGAGCGTTATAAAAAACTCTTTCCTGTCAGAGATTTAATTAGTTTAGTGTAAAAATGCACATTATTGTTAAATAACAGATATGGCAGAATTTCCTGACGCTGTTTAGCATGTATTTGCTAATTTTTTTCCTAAAAAACACAGTCCTGTTACTTATTTAAGAATCCTGTTTTTAAATCAAGAAAAAAGACGTTTTGAAAAGTTACAAGCAAACAGCATTAATTTGGTGGAATGGCTCAGTAGCAGTACTTCTATTGGTTTAGACGAACTATGTCGGCCATATTGTTTCATGGGACATTTTCCATTATAAATTACTCCTGCGCTGCATCTAGGGAAAGAGAAGGGTGGATGGTAAGGGCACTTCAGATTCAAATGTTTGTTTGCTTGGCCAGGCTACTGATTGATATGCAAATGTGCAATTTTGAACGGACTTTGGGCGAAAGTCAAATGCTCTTCTGATTGATATCGAATCGCACCAATGGAGCAGGTTTAAAATAGAGGGAACGCACGTATTGTCATGGTAGCAAACGTGAGTTTGACCTGCGTGAATGAAGAAAAGGTGTTTTGTGATTGTCCGCTTCAGGGACAACATTCTACACAACTGGATTTCAGTTTTTCGATGACTGTAAATTAAACTTTATGTTACATGCAATTTACAAAAAGAATAAAATCATTAGTTGTAACATTAGTCAAACATTATTTAAACAGATCATTCACCCTCTGGCTGTGTGATACTTAGCAAGAGAAAGCTTAGCTAGCAGCTTCTCTAATGAAAAAGATTTGCCCATTTGCTCACATACAACCAAAATGTTCAACCATCTCCAACAAATTCAACTTTAAAATTTGACCAAATGTTGATGCTTTTGTTCGATTTTAAATGCCCTTTCCCAGTTTTGAATCCAGTTTATGGCCAAATCTCTAGATCCAGGGAAATGCCAGAGGAAGATGATTTGGAGTAACGTTGTGCACTAATGGACCATTAATATGCAAAACTTCCGCCAAAATGAAGTCACCATTCTCTTAAACTGACATTGCACAGGTCAGCTGAGGAAATGTGTAGAAAATGGCAAGATTAAATGCCATTTTGTACACAAAAATAATGTTTTGAGACAGTCTTTGAACAGTGAAGGCCTAAAAAATGGTGTGTAGTGTCTTTATTTAAATTATAGATCAGTGCAGAGATGTAACTGGGCCTAGAGAGATGGGATAAGCTTTAATCTTTGAGTACATTGACTAAAAATTAACAAGCAGCCAGAACATAAACTTTTCGCAGGGAACGGGAACTTAAAATATGCCAATTAAAGAGTTTTATTGAAGAAATGAATAATACATTAAGGATTTACACTTTTTTCCTTTTCTGTGTCATTTTAAAGTGTCCAATTATTGTGCTTTGTCTTCGAGGAGCCACCGATGATCTCCATCGAGCTCATTAAATCAGACGCCAAACCACAACAGATGCTCAACCAGTTTCTAATAATCCCCCCCCCCTCCAATGAAGAAAAGGGGATAATTAGCAGTTCAAAAATGCACAAAACTATTTTGAAAAAATCAAACACATTCCAGAAAACGTTCTACATTTAAAACTATTTAGAAACTAAATAACAAATTGACTTCTGAAGTTGAAACACTAATATTTATACTTTTAAAATTAACCTCAAAGACACATTTGTTTATATTTTGATTTTATAATTTTATTGTTATGTTGGCTCGTAAAAGCAAACCGTTATTCATCTTTTTTTAGACAAAAATTCTAAAAGCACCTCCTCAAAGACCATTCGAGCTACAGACACCAAACTTTGCCAAGACTTTCAAACTGGTCTCTGGTTGCTATATATTTTCACACCAACAAAGGAATTCTGGGAAATCTTTCCATTGACTTGGGGCCAAACTTTGACTCAAAGTGAGAACCTCATAAAAACTTCAAACAGGTCATCAGTCTGTACAAGAACATACCATCGTGCAAAAGTATTTGAACCCTACTTGGCTCTAGAAGGGGTTAAAAATGTACCATTGACTTACAATGGTCATTGGTAAACGAGTAACAGCAACAAAACAAAACAGGATGAAAGAAGTAAATCATAGTAACAAATGAAATATTTTTATGACATCACTAACTGCACCTTAGCAACCAAACCATTACCCTAGTAACCAAATTAGAATTTTGCTTTGGTAAATGATGAAGACATGGGGGTTGGTTTATATGACATAAAAGTGACAAAGGGGGCATTATATTGTAACTGACCCCTCCATAGCAACCACAACTTTTACCATAGCAACCAATTTGCCATATGACCATCTCAGCTAAAGAAAATCATAGAGATATGGGAGTTGGTTAATATCACTCATATTGGCATGGCGAACTTTGCATACTCCTCCATAGCAACCAAAAATTCTACCTTGGCAACCAGTCTTCTTATTCAAAGAATTTTAAACAAGCCAGAAAGAATTGTTTTAATGTGTACATCTGTCTTGCTTCCATCTCGTATCATTTTGCTGTAAAGTATCCTTGATGGGTGCCCTGAAATAAAATGTATTATTATAACTTTAGAGAGTGAAACTGATCAAAAGAAATACTTCCCGCCACACATCTACCAAACACATTAATGTACATTTAAAATGGGTCGATTCTATCAGTGGTGCCTTCCCTTCTACAATGAAACCCATGTTGCATGAAGTAAAACTAAAAAGAAAAAAAAAGAAAACAATTCGAGTCGCTCTAATACTCTGCACTCATCAGAGTTGATGTGTTCTCAGGCTGATGCGTTATTGTCAGCTCTGTTTTCTCTGCCCACACTCAGTAATCTTCCTCTCGGCTCATCATGCTTTCATCAGGAGCCCTGTGCATCTCATTGCTGTCAGGAAGCACACAATGAAACCTAATGCCGCTCATCCAGTCAAGACCCGACATTCAATGAAGCCCTCAAGAGTGACCCTGTCAGAATTTAATCACCTCACAAAACATTGTGTTCAGTGCTGTGTTTGAGCTTCGAGAACAGACAACAAAAAGTGAGGCTTGGATAGCGGATGAATTCAGTAGATCTACTGACAAGTTCACTCGAGGAGAAAGAAACACATTCAAGAGCATTCATGTCATTTCGAGAATCCTGTGCCTGATTACAGCAGAACAAGCGGACGTGTTTGTACTGAACTGAATCAATTATTTATTGGTTTTTAAAATCACATGATAGAGGCAGACGGCATGGCTGTCAATAGTTTGTGCTTCACAAGTACTAATTATATAAATGGCTGACAAAAGGATCTGGTTTGGTTCCGTTTGTCGTAAATTAAAAAGAAATACACAAAAGTGCTCCGACATTTTATGTGATCTATTAAAAAACAAACGTATTTAGTCAGTAATGAAGTCTGATTCACGTATTTACACAATCTTAAAATAGACTTTAGCGCAAATATTTTATAGAAATTTTAAACAATATCTTCACGATCACTCTTGGTTTAATGGTAAGTATTCTCAGCAATGCAGTGTTTTCACATGTTTTGTGTTTAGCCTTAATTATAAGTGATGCATTTGTTTTGTTCTTTCTACAAAGTGATTGATGTTTTTGATGTTTTTTTTTTTTTAAGAAATATGCTTGAATTTACAGTTTTTCCTTCCTGCATGTTTTCCAGTTGAAACAATGAGCAGATTCATCCATGAAGAAACTGTTTTCCAGAACACTATAGTGATCTCAGACTGGGGTAACTGGGGTTCATTTGTTCACTGCGCAGTAACCCCTAAGCACTGTAGGAAACTCGAAGACCAGGAGATGTTGGGGTAACAGAACAAGTTTAAATGCTCAGAGCTGCAGTCAGCCAAAATCTTTCAACAAAGCACACTAAAACATTCTTTCTTTGTATCTTATACACTGGAAACCTTTGGGGGCTGCCAACAAAAGCAGTGGTCAGTTCAAAGCAAGTACCACTAACCTAATTCCACCAGCCCCCAACAAGGACAACATTTGTTGGCTGGTATTATGTAAAAAAAGTTTGTCTATCTTCATAAGCAATTCTCTGTAAATCACAATCATTATGTGATGAATCTTAAATACCAAATACGAAGTTAAACACGTAACTTTTAGCTGTTGTTAAATAGTTATGCAGGAAAAGCATAGCTTACAAAGGATGTTAAATTTGTAATCCTACAGCACACAGACAAAATATCAAAACATTGACTTTAGAACATTCCTTTGAGCGTCCCGTTAGCTTTCTATCCTCCTATTTTTATGTGCATTTTGGATAATCTGAAAAAAACAACAACAAAAAAACCTAGATGGGAACATCAAAATGTGTAGAAATTTCTAAAACTTTTCATCCAACAAGAAATGCATAAAAACTACTGAGGAAATCCATTTACAGAATAAATCCCAGCCTGTCACAAGTTTAAAGAGCGCAATGCATTTTTTTCTGTCTGAACTAGGGCACGTTGGGGCAGCATTAATGGACTAACCGACGGATCGGTTTTGGTCATTCTAAAATTCCAAAGTCTGTCAACAAAGTGGTTCGGGATCATCACCTCCCAGACTTGACCAGCTGTGTTCCCAAAGAGCAGTCTCCCGCCTCCAAAAGCAAGATGACATGACTGCGTTTATTGCGTTTCATCTACGTGTTCTAAGACGCAAGGAAACTATTATTTACAAAAAAATGCCTTCTCTTAATGCAACAACTTCCATTTTTCTTCTGAAATTTGGTTCCAGTTTAAATGACAATTTTGGATGGAAATGGTGCTTAATTTGTAAATGTTTTATGCAATGTTTTGCAGTTGTATGTTTAAATGGAAACCTGGCTAATGAGTGGCTGAGACTTTCCAAGAGAACGTCTCCTGAGAGATCTGAAATGGGTAGAATTGCTCAAATTTGGAGGGCGGCATCACATCTAAAAAGCCAATTGAGCAAAAGAATAGTTTCTAAACATGTTCTAATTTAATTGAAAGCACTCCTGTTTTTTTAGATCATAATTATAGAGTATTACATGTAGAAACTGGAGAAAAAAAATCTTTATAGATTATATCTGTAACTTAAAATGTTTGAAAAGGCATTAGTTAATACGAATGTAATATAAATAATAAAAAAAAATGTTTAAAATGTCTGCATTTTGGTAAATGGTCCTGTTTATAAAGTGTTTTATAAGTAAAGTTGAGTGAACTAAATCTTAAGAATCTTAAGACAGATCAGATTAATTTGGCACTGCGTAGAAAATGTCGCCAAAACTTCAAACAAATGGCAAATGTTTTTGTCCTTATCTAATGAATGGGTTTACGCAATGCAAATGTAAAAGAGCTACAAAACAGCTCTCCAGTGAACCCCCAGCACATCAGAACATCAGCTGTCAGAGCCCATAGCTTTCAGGTCAAGTGCTCTGACGCTTCCCACAGTTGTACTTCAAGCAACCAGTGCTCAAATCTTTTTATTTCTGATCACAAATCAGCATATCATTGATATGAGTGAAGAGTTTCATTAATGAATGCCCAACATTCCCCCATACATCCAAGCCCTAATTACAGATGGGACATGCAAAGTGTTCCCTACATCCCCTCCTTTGTGCAAAGATGAAAGTGCTCACCGAGGGTAACAACTTGACAGGTGGTCGCTCCACATCAGTCGGCTTGGTCCACGCACCTCTTTTCAGTTTCGGCTGCCCCTCTCAGCTTGAATCGCCCAATTAAACCAGCAGATGCTTCTGGCTGCTGCACTGGATCCCAAGATCCCGGGTGAATCGTTTCCCTTCTCAGTGCTGGATTGCTCTTTGTTTTCTAGCGCAGTAAGCCTGCAGCCGTCATGTTCCCTAGGGAGTGAAAAGAGGAATGATGGGTGGCTTTCTGCACAAGTGTGAGAGGGAAAGAGACGGAGAGCATTTGAGAGTCGCACTCTGTGAAGCGATGTGTGCGAGCCTCCCTCTCTTCCACTCTCCACTACGGCTTAAACTCACTCTGTCAGTGCACTGAAAGATTAGGGACCATCTCAAAAGTCCTATCTGAACACAAACATTAAAAGTGATGCACAAGCTGCAGAATCATGTAGAATATGTTTGGGGGAGGGGTGGGGGGGTCTCTAAAGGAATCTGTGGATGCTGCAACAATTTCGAAGGGAACAGAATGTTTTGACTGTTTTTCTCATTAATGGATGATTCACAACCATCCCTCGGAGAAGGCTATTCAGGTTCACAATTGCTTGGTGCACACAAACCTGCAGCTGGATTTGTATTGTTTTACCGTTTGTGTGATGCTCTCGTAATCTTTTCATCTTTCAACCCTGCTTTCAGCGTTTTCCTTCAGGATGCCTCAGCAGAAGCCCATACACTATGACAAGGAAAAGACAAATTGATTTTTTTAGAAAACTTACATAAAATGAATACGGACATAAAATCTAGTCATAAAAACACAAAAAAAAGCATTTTGTAAGTGTCAATTTTCAAGTCAATACTTTTATTTTGTTCTAGTTTTTATGCATTTATTTGCAATATCTAAAAAGGAAAAAAACGTAGATTGTCAAACAATGGCTTCTACAGTTAAACATAAATCTGCTTTTGTCCCGTTGTCTTTCCCATCCCACCCCATTCTCTCTTATCCTAATTTCCCATCACTCTCCGCTGTCCTTTCCATTACGAAAAAAATCAATAAAGGCTACAGCTAAAAAAAATAATAAAAAAAATAAAAATCTGCTTTGTGATAATATAGCCACCAGGGGTGTAACAATACACTCCGCTCACGATACGATGAGTCAAAACTATTTTAAACCAACTATTAAAACTTTTTAGATAGTAAACCATTTTAGTTTTGAGACCACAAAGCTAAGAAGGCTAGCTTCTAGATTGGTTTGTATGAGAGCATGCAACACCATCCATCCACTAGGGGGCAGTGCAGATGTTTGCATCAAGTCATCTTTTTTACTCTAAGTGATAGAGAGCTAAATTTGTAATTTTTTTCTTTCAAAATTTGAGTAAAAGATAATTGTCTCCTAGTAAATATTACATAAAAAAGAAAGAAGTGACTAGAATCACAATAGGGAATCAAATACTCCCTTCTGAATTTCACTTGAGAAAAAGTACAAAAGTATTCGCCTTAAAATATACTTGAGTATCCAAAGAAGCATTTCCGTCAAGACTCTTGCTCAAACAATTTGTGAAAAGACTGACACATATGAAGTTTATTTAAATGATCATAAGCTCAAAATCGGAATCAAACTTTTCTTTAAAACCAAATGAAACAACACGATTTTAGGTTTATTTGTTGCAAGTTTAATTTAAAAAAAAAAAAAACCTTTTCAATGTCTAAATTATAAAACACAGGTTCACAAGTTTTCTTTTACTTTATTGTACCTAAATGTCTCTGTGGGTAAATATAACCTGCTCATATCAGATTACTGTAACAGAAACTAGTTTCGGGAGTTTCTTCCATCATTTATTCAGGCACGGTGCTCTAAAAAAAAACGATGCTGGTGAACTGACACTGAACTGCATTCGCACTAAGCAGATACCACCAAGAGACAACCTGATTGGTGGTTCACACACACTTGACCTATGACATTTTTATCCACTCACAAATAAAAAAAAAAGACTGATTTCCCAAAATGTAGTTGAGAAAAAGTAAGAGTAAATCATAGATACTTTATAACTCTACTTAAGGAAAGTAACGAATTACCTTTACTGGATTGCTGCCCACCACTGGAGATACTCGTGCAGAACAACAATTTTGGACAAATGCAGGAATCAAGTGGGTGGAGTGTGTTGAGTGATAAATCAGAAGGAATTAACATCCACCCCGATAATCAACTCTTCACTTTTGAGAAACAGTATGTGGAAGTCCTTCAACTCCAACAACGAGAGAAACAAAACTATGTGAACCGCTGGATGCTGAAAGGTTTCCTTTTAAACATACACAAAGAAACTCCATTCCTAAATCATTATCTGAGTCTGTGGAAGCGTTGAGTCAATAGAATTTTCTACCTTCTCTATAAGGAGGAAACATAATAAATAGATGATGCACACATCACAAAGCTGTCTCTGCTTTAATGGCCTCAGATGTGGGTGTTTTCAAACACACTTCAGCACTCCTCTGCCTGACCATTAAATCCTCCAAGAAGACTTCGATTGAGCGGCAGCTGTGAAAAATGGTAAGAGAACTGTGGAGACAGGGGAATTCTGGGGCAGCAGGAGAAAAACATTCTTTGTCTTATTTTTCAAAGCAGAAAAAAAGTCAGAATGACCTTTTGGAGATCTAGAGGTGCCTGAGTGCGTCATGCTTTATTTGAAGCAACAAACACTGGTGGAGGGTGGGGAAAGGGCACCTGGACAGGTTTGAGCCGTGTCCATTGAGACCATCTGTAATACAGCTCGCAGTCAAATACACTCAGAAGAGGAGCACTAGATATGGTGGAGGCAAGGGTCTTCCCCTGGCACTTGGATGGAGTCACCTTGACAAGTGTGTTTTCCCTCAGGCTGCTAAACCATGATAAAACACTTTCAAGGTGATAAAGTGTCCACGGAACATAGTGACGCTGAGTGACATTGGCACATTTTTCATCCTGTAGAATGCAAGATTTCAAGTGATAAACTATGAGTCTGGAAATATTTACTTGGCACCTTTACGATATATAATCATTATATTTTATGGTGACGTGTAGCATCAGAGACTGGGGACAAGCAATAAATGGCATTGTCCAGTATTTTATTGGGATTTTACAAATATTTTAAATGTTATAGCTTAAATTTGCAATAAGAGTAATTTGCAAAACACAATTTTAATGCTTATGCATACATATAAAGTCCCAGGGACATGCTTTTTATATAAGCTTTTTATTATTTGAAAGATTAGTTCTCCAGTTGTTTGAGTAGGCGGAGCTTCTAGCAATGGGTCCACAATGCATCACTTCAGATTCAGCAAGAATTCTAAATATCATCAAAGACGATGCTCTTTTTAGAAGATACCATTTCACTCACTGTTCCAAAATTTCCCATTCAACTGCTAGAACCATGTTCGAACAAAATATAGATATTACCATGGAACCGATGGTTTCCTAAATATAACACAACATATACTTAATTATGATGAAAAAACAGGTCTGAAACACTTGTCCTTACTGACATGTAGGTAGATTCTCGTAGAGCAACCCTTGTTGTCCCCTTAAAATTAGTTGAAATGGTGAGCAAGAGCAGCTAAAATATGAAAAACTCTGATTAAAAATGAACACAATACAATAAAATACCCACAATAGGGAAAACCTCAACGAAAGGAAAATGAATGAATGAACAGGCACAACAGTTATAACCGATGCCCACCACAAATCTGGCATAAAATCAATGAAACGTGAGTATGTAGCAACCATCTACCACAAAAACATCCTTTATAAGAGTGAACAAACCAAACACAACGTAAATCCACAATATGTGACTCAAAGAACCCAAAAAAAAACACCTGAAAAAATTAGGCATGTTCGACAGTGAGCTAATGAGTGACAAACAGGTGGGTAGGTTTAGCTCCATATCAGCTAAATTGACTAAAAGGGACTTAAAAGACTAAAGAAACCAAACGATAACATCACAATAAATATATCCAATGTAATAGGGAGTTATATGATGATAGGAGTCGGTTAAGGTACTTAAACATACAAGTACGTTTCTCTCATAGAGTGATTTCGCTAGTTGGAGGGCAATTTGACATTATGTGGTACCATAACAGGAAGTTTTCTAGCATTTCTTGTTTAATCATGTTGGGTGAAAGTCACCATGGGGCAGAAAGTTATAATTGACACAAATGTTTTGATACCTCTCAGACCTCAACTGGTCTGAGCTGAAACTTCGGGCTTTCTTCTTCAAGTGGTGAATGACATTGCCAGAGCAGGACCTAATTATCAGTGTTAGTTTGTATGAGGGTTTTGTGTTAGACTGAGTGAATCTCCTCCAGAGGGATTCATGATTGAAATCGTGCAGCATAAAGCATAGCTGGAACCCCACTGGGTCCAAATGGGTCCCTACAGGGAGGCAGCACGAACGACAGAAAGCCAGAGGGCATAGCAATGACAGAGCTATCAGCACCACTTCCAGAACACATTGAGAACGTTGGTGTGAAAATAAAGAAAATCTATTTTTATTTAAATTCATTTTTAAGCTTTTGTGTTGTGACCTGAAGCTTCGATATGGTTTAAATTACTTGAAATTTAAAGTAAAGAGTCAAAATATTAACTACTATTCATAGGGATAAATCTTCTGAGAATGTTTTTGTCACCTTTTCTCAAAATACATTCAAGTGTGGTGCTAAAACAATGATATATCCCACAAACTATAGTCGCGTTAAGAAATCAACTCTTTCAAACATTTTGGCCAAACATTTACTATAAGTGTTATTCAGTTTTTTATTTTCAGTTTTTACAGAGATCTCTCAAAGCCCATGGAGAAAAAATAATGCAATTGTTACCATTTCCGATCGTTTGGTGTTCTAAGAAAGTTTATGGCATTTTCACCACTGATTTTGAACATATATCAATTAAATATATGTATATTAGACAGAACAGTATACATTGCTGATTTGAATGTTATGTTTGGTATTAACCCTTTGAGGTCCAGGGCCATTTATTTTACTACTTTACAATTTGCTTTAATAAATCACCTTTAAAACAGCATTTTGTGGCAAAGCTTGATATAACTTTTTTTCTTTTACAAGTATTTTTAAATAAATTACACAAAAAGTATAACAGGTCTTCTTTTTACCACCAGATGGTACTGATGGCACCGATTTTGAATCTGTAAAATGAAACTGAAAGACGATTGTGTATTTTCTCACGTTATAATTTGAATTATCTTGAAAATTGTGCCATAACTCTTGTGTCTGTTTAAAACCTTTTTGAAACCTACACATTGAGATCAGAATTAAACAATAGGTGGATTGCGTTATTTTGAATCAAAGGCTTTACAGACCGATGTGAGATAAGGAGATGCGGAGACTTCCTCTTGAACTTTTAAGTGCTACCTCTTTTCCAATTTTAAACCACATGAACAGTTCAAACTACTATTTTACACAAATTGCAATTTATTGAACTTCCAGGGAAGTTTCTTGCCAGATAGTCCCTAGCTCTGCAGGTTGGTTGAATGATACCCACAGTACCACGTGCAGCAGTCTTTCATATCCAGCACACAAGGCTGCAGCATGTCTGTGTACCATAAACAAAGACCCAATCAGCCTTCTACATGTGAACACAAAGACTGAACTCCCACCCAGTTATGTAACTACAGATTTGTGTCTAAATATTCTTGAGCATTCATTTTGACAAACTATAGATGTCAGTTTTGCATTTCAAAGGAGGCCAGGGGCCATGTGACCGGAGCTCATGAATTTCATGAGTTGGGAAACGAAACAGAGGTCATCCTTTTTTTAAAACCCAATCAGCTCCACGTAATTGCAATTCTGGACCAAGCTCCTTACGCCACCGGGCAGACAGAAATGGGATTTGATGTCGGGTTCATGCAAGAGCATGTCCTCAAGTGATAATGTTATTTAAAAAACAAATCACACACAGGGCTGACACACTTTCACTAAACAAGCTGACTCTGCATCTAAAGGCATTTCTGGAAATCAGTCACACACACCTGCTCTGATATAGCTGATGCAGCAAAAACCCACACGACAAGAAAGCTCTGAGAGCTACGGTAGCAGAATATGCCATGATCTGTTTCAATTGAATACAGCAGTGCTGCCTCTGCAGCTACGGTAGGCTTTGAGTCACTGTGAAATCTGCTATTTCCAGCTAGCACAACAGCAACTGAGCTCATGAATAAAAATAGACAAGCATGTTTCTCTGAATAGTGACATCACCTTTCGTTCCCCCAGATGGATCTAAGATAACCCAGCTATTTCTGTTCATTAGTATCTGCTACGGTCATGCTAGCCGCATGATATAAGATAAAGTACATGCCAGAGGCTGAAGCCATTCAGGCAAAAGACAGATTCATAGGAACAATCTGTACAAGGGAACTGGAACTCTACAATCAAGGTTAAATCTGCTCAATGTGACATTTGCTTACAAAAACAAATTGTTAACCCTTTCTAAAGAAAACACATACTGTAGATATTGTCAGCATTCATCTTACCATTACTTTTACTAATATACGTATGATTTAAATAAAATAAAAAAAAATTTTAGGTATAGATGATTTTGAGCGTAAGACAGAAGTTTATTCAAAATGATGGGGTTTAAGTTTAACTAATAAATGGGGGGGGGGGGTGCTTTTGGGGAACTGTGTGGGAATAAGATAAGGATTAATTGTAGAGATTTAAAAGTCAGTAATAGCTCCATGAAGTTTAAAACATTGTGAGGTAGCCAGAATTGGTGTGATTTGTTTTGTGGAAAGAGTTCTCTTGATCGATCAAGCTGCAGCTTATGGAGGGGTTTCAGGTACTTTCAGAAAGGAGCACATTAGATGAAGTAGGATAAGGGCTTATTTTATTGTGAGAGAAGGACAAATGTAAAAGAAATTATGAATTCTTCATTGGGAGTTATCCTTTCAACCTGGTCCTTCGAGCCGGATCTCAACGTCTTTCTTTTGCCAATTCTCAATCAAATGGTAAATAAGAGAGTCTGTATGGTTCCTATGTTTGTAAATATGACTGATTACATCAGTACCCCACCAGCCATGGATCTCACCATGTCACTGAATTGTTGTGACGACTGAGAATCGTTTCAATCAATAAGAGGGATCAAGTGGACATTCACAGGTTTTAAAATAAATGTTAACATATCCTCTTACTGAGGAAGATTAAAATTAGAAAAGAGTGAGATCATGCAAGAAAAAGTTCCCCTCATTACAATTGATAAACCAAGCAACAATTAGAGGGTGGAGTTACCCATCCTCTGAGTATGGCGTCTGTACAAAATGTAATTTATTGGCCCTTGAGATCACATTGACATCGTTTTCAGCAGTGGTCATTTTTGGCAAAACACAGCAAAAAAGCCTATGGCAGACAAGGGTTCTTAAACATTCTGAAACAAGTACGTCCGCATTCACACCAACCATACATCATTCTAATGCATTCAATACAGACAAATTAAATAAGTGCACTGACACTGAAACACCTCACAGTTTACAGTGCTAGGTTTTATCACTTTAGGTTCCAAAAAATGTCAAACATTCAGTGTCAAGTCAACTTAATGAAAGTTGTGGCTTCTATGTGAAATGGTTTGTGTGCCTCAGTGTTTGTGTTCTTCAAATGTTGCTCTGAGTTTAGTCCTAAATTGTCTCTCAAAGATGACAACTTCAAAAGGTTCAATCCCACTGTAACCAATGGAACAATATCTGAATTTTGGAATGTGTGGTTGATGTATTAACCAAGACAAAGAAGCAGAGGCAGTCAACAGCACACCGCGAGGAGAGTGAGCGAGGCTTTACAGTAGTTTTCACTTCACTGACCCTCTTGAGCTCATTCCTTTCCGGGTCATGGCACCAATCTGACACTGCTGGCCATCTCAGCTTACTCAAAACCAGTGATTTAAGCTTAGAGCAAAGAATGTATAAAACTGCAGATGTAGTCCTCGTAGTCACCACTAGGTTTCGGAAGAGATGTTTTTAAGCTACATCAACAACAGGCAGTTCTAAATATGTAAATAGAATAGTTAAAAATGAAACCGTAAACTGTTCTCCTCAAAGCTTTCCTATTGCTGTCCCTTAAGAGGCTTTGCACAATTTTAAACCCACTTTAAAAAAAACAAAAACATTCTTTGAACATGTTTTTCCAAAATGTGGTACTTTGCCAGGGGTGTCGATGCGATCTCTGCCTTTGGTAGCCAGCCTTAAGCAGTTAGTCAATACGTTGTAATGTAAGTCACTTCCATATTAAATTCACGAGGGACAGTTGGAGGCTGTCGCCTGCGTCAGAAGCAGACATACAGGAACTTGATCTAGCATGAGTCATTATAGTCCTCCACAAAAAGGTGGAATTCAGTTCACTTGCCTCAGAGATATTTCTGGTTACTCTGACTTGTAAATATATTGTTAAATTACATAATGAATACAATTATGTCAATAGCTTGTCCCGATTCATGCAGGTTGAACTTGTGTTACTGATGCATTTGGTCGCAGTGAACTAATTAGCATGCCATGCTTTAGCTTGCACAGTATGAACTTTAATGGAAAGCTGCCTTGGAGTTTTTCCCCTATAGCAACCTGCTTTTACTTTAAATGAGAGGGCAAAGAAATATATTTCTCTATGGCTCAAGGCCACAACAACTGAAATGACTTTGGAGTACTCAAGGGGTGGAAATGGCACTGTACAAAGCGTTGGCTTCCTGATCAAAAACAGCCTTCCTCCAACCCCAACTGCTCATTAAAAGTAATTCGTGGACAAGACTATGTTCAGTTTGTATGCAAAGCCGTTGGCTTCGAATCAGAAATTCTATGTTTTCCTGTAGTTGGTTCGGTAAAACTAAGGAGAAACCCACCAGCTAATGAAAAAGATCAACAGAATGTCCCCTGAATGATGATGTGAACATCTTTTATGAGATGTCCTCTACACTTTCACAGTGGGACAATCTGCAGACATTTAACAGCAGATCATACGCAGACTTTAGAGGACCCTCTTCTTGGTGGGAACATGAACCCTCCAATTGTTTCCTGGGCTTTCCATTGCAATCGTTCCAGTGACCTGAATAAATTTTAAAGAGCATCTTTACCATTCATCTTGGTTGCAACTCCTGGCAGTAACACAGAACTATGAAGTTCAACATTTCCATATGTGAATCCAGCTGATGCCAGAATCTATATTCAATTAGTTCTAAAATGAACATTCCGTTTACAGTATATCCTTTCTCTCAACACACTAAATGCATGCCATTTCTTTATGACTGCATACAAGCCGCAAGAGAAATGCGAGTAGTCACGGTGTACTATGTGGTGTGAGTGTGTGGGGGGGGTCTCCCCTGCTGTTTGCGGCGTCTGTCTTTGTAGCTTTAGGTTGGCCTGTGTTTGCCTCTGGGATCATAATGAGCAATTCAAAACACAGCCAAGCATCCTGCCCTGTGGTAGACGCCAGAATAACACTGGGAGAGTCGCCAGCAAAAATGAAGCCATTGCTATTGCAGAATCCAGACGACGACAACACGGTGCCACCGGCCAAAAAGCCATGTGTTTCTGCAAGAGGCTCTCTGTCTGATTCATGACTGCATCATATTCTCCATTCAATTCATGAAGACGCTCTGGGCAAGGTGTGGCAAAAAAAAATCCAGCTGGCATATAAAACCACATCCTGGGCACTGAGGAAATTGTGGTCTGAATAAAACAGGAAGTTCTTTATAATGCTTCTTTTGTCAGGCTCTTCAGAAATCATCTAACATGGACCCTAATCTCTTATTCATATTCACCGCGGCACACAGAGCATTGTCTCAAAGATCATTTCTAATGGTGATTCACTACTTTGGTTTTTCAACCCGAAGCCCAAGGGTTGACTGGCTCTTGACAAATCTGTTCATCATTAAAGTCACAATCTGTTAATGTTACTGCTGCAGTGTCTGCTATGTGTGACATTATGTAGTTTCACCGCCATGTGCTTATGCTGTCTTAAACAGCAGCTAAGCTCTTTCCGTTTCCATGGTGAGCTCCAAACACATGGCTGGTGAGTGATATAATTGCAAAACTGTCTAAGCCCGTTTGTTCATCTTTGAATGTTCGAGCTTTAGCAAGACTTTTAAAATAAAGTCCCTTAACAGCAGACGACAGCCCATCTAATATTATATTATGCATATTGGTGGTGGGTGCAATTGTGGGGGATTTCACTTTTCCGGTATTAGAGCTAAACACTGCACAAGCAATGTCTTGCTAAAGGTGAAGAAGAGGAAATTGCAAGGGTAGACTAGCATCAGTAACAAAGTTGAGAGGTGGAAGTCTCAAATGTTGATCAATAGCCTTTTGAAATTAGATTACTCCTCCAGTTCCAAGAATTCTTTGTGGTTTTGTCTGTAGACTCGTGGTCAAGGCAACTTGTTAATTTGTGCCATAAACTAGTGATGTACTCTTCCGGATGGTCTTGGTCTTAAGACCCATTTTTTGTGGTTATGGTCTAACGATCTCTGTTTCTGCTGTTTTTTTCTTTTTCAGGTATCAGTGTCAGTTGTCTTTGGTCTACGTTGTCCCCAAGTCGCAACTCAAAGTCATGTCTCTGTCACCATTGTCTGTCTTTTGTCTAAGTCGTCCCTCTGTCTTGGCGGCTTTGATCATGGTCATTCCGCAGAGTTGCCGGTCTTTGATCTTAGTCGTTCCAAGGTCTTTGCTATCTTCTATCTCGGCCACCCCTCTATCTCTACAGTCTCTGGTCGTGGTTGATCATCGGTCTTGGCTGTGTTTGATCTTGGTCGTTCCTCAGTTTTGGGTGTTTTGATAAAGGTTTTTGGGTCTTCACCCAGATTTCTGAGATTTCTTTCATCTCTCAGACTTGACTGTCTCTGATCTTGTTTGTTCCTCAGTATTGGCGGTCTTTGGTTTCAGTTGTTCCTCAGTCTTGGTGTCTTTGGAAAAGTTGCGCCTCTTGGCTTTTGGGTTTTGTCTGTCTTTGGTGGCATCCCAAAAACAAACCCAGGAACTAGGGCTGAAACTGGAACGGTCTCAGCTGGGAACTGTGAGAATTTGAGTCTCTGATGTGTAATCCTTTGAGTGAGAGGTGGGCTGAGTCTTTGGAGGTGAGTAAAGCACAGAATTGGGAACCAGGAAAAAGATGCAGGATGGAGATGGTCAAAGGTCAGTAGCAACTAAGATAAGGAGGTAGTTTGGAGATTTTTGCAGGTAAGCTATATCTTGAGACATGGAATCTTACAGTCGAGGCGCGAACAAAAGGAAAGTGATCCGGGAAGCGCTGGTTGAGAAAAAGCCTACCAATGAACAGTAAGTGATTGCAGTGTTTTAAGGTGACTCGGATTCAGGGAAGGTTAGTAAATTCCTGACCTCTACATACTTTCCATTGGGAAAATTGGATCTGCTTTAGGGTTGAATGTACAAAGACCACAGGATTTACCTTGTAGAGGATATAAGACATGTAAAGTGATGTTTTTTCAATTTTTATTTCCTTTCAAACTTTGAGAAGCAATGATTAATGGCTTGTAAAAGGAGTCAACTCGACTCACATTGTTTATGTCGGGCTTGAATGCTTACAGTTAGGATGAATAGCAATAGCTCAAGTCTTTGCACATTATGGGCACGGACCCCAATTTCCAAGCCGTCACATCATAATAAAATGTCCCTTTGGAGAACAGCTGATATGGCAGCTGTAGTAGACCACGGAAATAAAGAAAACTAGAGGCAGAAGAAAATACATTATCTCACAAGCACTTCACAAAAATAATACAACCCTTGCTGCATCATAACCCTGCTTTCATAGTTTGGACTCTGTGTTAAATCAAGCATCGTTCAGACGACTAAATAAATGACAACCAAAATCTATTTTGTATTTTTATATGAGCTCTGATTGAAATTTTGTACTGACATTTTCAGGAAAGCAGCTGAGAGGCTATATTTGCCAACTGGCCTGCTGAGATAATGATACATGCACCTACTGCACTCTGAAAGTCCACACATGGCATAAATAAAGCTAAGCTTAGCCCAGACACTTATTGGATTTGGTGAAATAAACCCAAACAAAAAAAAAACTGTGAAATTTACATTTCTTGGGTAAATAAGCCACACATTTATTTTGCTGTTGGAGACCTGCAGGAACATAATGAGATGAAAGGTTTTTGAAAAAGGGCCAGAGCAATTTCCTTTTCCTCCATCCCTCATGATACAGAAACATCGCCAGGCCATCTCCCAATGTTTACTTACAGAATGATGGGATGATACACAATTGTAGAGAGTGCTGAAAGCAATCACAGGGAACAATTGCCGTGGAGGCTAGTAATATCGGCTTACAAGAACGATACCAACCAGGAATAGGAATGGATTCATTGTCTGCCACATGCTCGATACGAGGATTGGACAGTAGCCCAAAGTAACTATATGTCCAAGAACATACTTCTGGGAAAGCAACATCTGCTCAGTTTAAGTGATTTGAATTTTAATTTATCCCTTTTAAAGGTACAATCTCTTAAAATTTGTACACCAAATTGTACACCAAAGCCAAATACATTTTAGAATGGGCAAAAGTGACATCAACACATGATTGCAAGGTTCATCAAGAAAGGAGAAGGGAATTTCTTAAAGGGAAAAGTTTATTGGTGGGAGGTGTACTCTATATGCTAGCAACATCACAGAGACATCAATTAAACATTGAGGAAGGAGGGTGCCTCAGCATCTGGGAAACCAACATCACACCAACAACTACAGTCAAGAACTTGAGATCAAAGTGACTGAAACATTCAGTTCTAATTCCAGAACAGCTCGTAGTGCAGCAGGTCTCGTCGAGCCAATTATGTCTGGAAAGGGTTTAATCAATGATCGTTGAAGCACGGTGCCCAACTGTTCAAAAACCCTTTGAACCACTCCAGACCAATGGAAACCATCTAGAAGAGAATGAAATCTTATCTAAGGCTAGTCTCAATGCACATGAGGAAACCATTTAAAGCTGCTGATAAAATCTGGGACACATGCTCTGTGCAACCGCTCATTTTTATGCAGATATAAAGGGCAGCGGTGAGTCTAATGTTGCTATTTGAGTGGACTGAAGAGAGGCCACACAATAGCCTCCTACGCTGTATGCAGATTGACAGTGAAGGGCTTTCGTGGGTGGTTTAATGGCATGAACATATACAGAACGATATGTTTTCTAGTATAGCCACTATTCTAAGACTAAAACAAAGGATTTGATAAAGACAACTACAGTAAGGCTTTCCATGAGCAATGCAGCCTACACAATTGGTTTTATTTTGTATTATTTTTTTACTGCAAGCTCAAGCATGTCTCCCGCTATCCATCTAAGTGCACCCAGCCCACGGTATTACATAAGATGGTCACTGGGGTCCAGTCAAAGCTTCATGATTCATGGACACAATGAACAGTGGCAGACACAAAAGGGTTAGACTGGGAATTTAAGCAGTTATTTATTTAAAAAAATGTTACTTCAAGTCCAAGACAAAGGTTGGTGAAAATACTGGGAATATGAAGGACTCCAAAGGTTAATTTCATACTTTCTTTTACTGTACAAACTGCAACAAAAACGTTAGAAAATGCAATCTATCTTACTGTGGAATTTCCTAAATAATAGCAAAGCAGTATCTTGCATCTCCTCCTTGAGCTAAAAAACATTGCAAAGACATACAAACTGGTCTGACTCGGGTTGGTCAATCTTTTCAGACTGGTACCACTAAAGGAATTCAAAGAGAAACCACTGTGCAAAACTATTTCAAGAGGTTAAATATTTACTATTGACTTATAAAGATCATTAAAAATAAATGGGAAACGCAAAATGTCTTCAAGACTAAACTGGTACCCTAGCAACCAAATTGTGTACCCAAGAAACCAAAATTTCGGAAATCTATCTCAGCTTTGAAAAGTGATAAAGACATGGGTGGTGTTTTATATAACTAATAGTGATAAAAAGAACATGTCACTTACCTCTCCACAGCAACTTGACTTTACCATAGCGACCCTTGTGGCATTGCCAAATCATAGAGACATGGGGGTTGGTTTATTTTACTCGTATTGGCAGTTTTTTATGATGTCAATGAAGCCATTCTGCCTTGGCAACCATTTCAATTTGCTAATAAAATACATTTTTATTGGCATTTTAACATTTATTCATTAATTTTCATCCCGCTTATTCCCTTTTTTGGGGTCACGGGAGTCTGCCGGTGCCTATCTCCAGCGCACACTGAGTGAGAGGCAGAGGTACACCCTGGACAGGTCGCCAGTCCATCGCAGGGTCAGCATTAAAGTTTGTGCCATTTACTTTCACCTTGAAATTACATTATTCTACAAAGAAGATTATTTTAAAATGTACATTTAAAAACCATGTACAAACAGATTTTACCTGTAACTTTAACTCATACATCTTTTTAAATACAGACATATATTACAAAGATTTATAGTTTAGACAAACATAAATCTTTAATTATTTTTTACTATTAATAAAATACCTCATAGAATCACAATCAAGATGTTTTGATAAATCGATTTTTGTAAAAATGTAATCAACATTTAATACTTTTTAAGACTCCGCAGACACCCTGAACTACACGAGGAAATATAAACAATACAATTAATGTTATTGAACAAAAATTTCCAATGTAGAAATTAACAGAACGTATTGATTTAAGTGACATTTTAGAAGATCCAAAGTGCTGTACCCCTTTGTCTTAAATCATATAGTTTTGACAGCCGGAATTTATCAAAACAAACCAAATAAATGCTTGAAATTCCAATTAGATTGCTTCCTTCTTATTAAAATCATTCTCAATTTTACTCTTTTGCCCATGGGTTAACCGTCTAGAGTGGTTTCAGATCCTTTTGTAATTAGCTTCTAAATCAAATTAAAGCTTTGCAGCCTCGAGGGGATTCTACACACAATACAGTACATTTCAGTGTTCACAGCTAGGGACCCAACAGTACCTTAATTAATTAGTCAAAAATACATCAATGTCAAGAAAGCCAAGCAACTAGAAATTATTTTAACCATTAAAACTCGATGGGGTTCGGGAATTCCTAATCTAGACCCCAGCAGCTATATTTCACTTGAAATGCAGAATTACTTTGGTTATGAAACGAACGCTGCATGTGCAAGCAATTTTATGCTCTATTAAAGTGAGATTAATATAATTTTCAAGCCGCTGCTGGAAGAATCCAGAGATTGTAGCCCAACATGAACCAGTCAGAAAGAAGACTATTAGATGTTACTGTGAAGTTTCCCATTTGCAGATTTCACAGCGAGATTAGTGTAATTGGATATTTCCTATTTGAATGCTAATAATCTGAGTTTGATGCTTTCTTGGCTTGATCTGAAGGGGTTCCACTACTTTATGAGGAAAGGCAGGCAGTTCATGTTAAACTGCTGTGGGTTTTGTGAGGAGGAATGCGATATTACAAATGTTTTATTTCATTAGAAACAGCGAGACGAATAGACACTGATGCGAGACGACAGCTTTGTGCTGCTTTGATGAAAAAAAATCTGATTTGGTAGATTGACAGGTTCGATTATGACAAACGCACCGCAGAGGGACAAGACAGAAATTAATTATTGATTATCTTGAAGATGCTGAAAGCACAAGGCACAGAAAAAGAAAACGACATGGAAAATGACAAAAATGCCAATATTTTTTCATATCTTCAAGCAAAACAAACAGCCGATAAATGCCACGAACATACAGATAAATGAAGGGAAGAACTGTTCAAAAGCTTTAAAATAATACATTAAAAACTAGCCAGAATGAAAGCCATCTCCATTTAATTCAATAACAGAACAACAATATGTTGTAAAATCATTTGGGCATGGTTTATAACACTGTGGTGCACGGAATACTTTAGGACAGATGTTTAATTAAACACATTAATTACAAGCGCATACAATTCGTCCACCAAGTAATGGAGTTAATTAGACTAATTACTGGTTGTTGCCAAGCAACAAAAGGCCTGCACACACTAGGAGTCTAGTTTAATTCTTTTTAAAAGTTTTCTGTCAGAAAAACTAAATTCGTATGACCTGAAATGTGTTTTTTACCATTTCACCCAAAATACAAAACCACCCAAGAAATATTGATGATTGTGTCTCGAAAGCCATTCTGTTTAAAAGAAGTGAATGATAAATTAGTTGGAAATCGAGTAATAAAACGACATTTTTCTGATGCTGAAATCCAAACAAGTGGAGGTCTTAAAAGTAACTCATCTGCCGCTCACCAAAGCAACAGGATGACCAATTTACCAGAAGAAATGGAGAAGGAAAGCGTGACATAGGCTGAAAGCAATATGCTACCGGCTCCAACCTGTCATTTGGAAGTCTTTAACAAAAAAAAAAAAAAACATTTCAAACAAAGAGAAATTGTAATGTTAGGGCCTAAACTTTGAGCATTTACGCAAATAAATGTTTAAAACACAAATCTCAACAAATCAAACAAATGCTGTCTTCAAGCAGTGATGATGAATTTCTGATAATCTGGAAATACTGGGTTAATCCGATCCTGAGAATTTGCAGAGAGGAAGGAGAATTTATTCTCAAAGAGCTACAGAAATATCCTGAAAAATGTAACATTTATTACAGGATATCGATCCTTTAATTTGATGCCTAGTTGACAATTTTGGAAATGCACATTAAAAGTTTTTTAAAGTCTACCAATTTCCATGAATCTTTTTTTTTTTTTTTTCAATTTCCATGAATCTATTGGTCCTGAGCGGAGACTAGCTCTTCGTACGAAGAATGATGTTTGTCTACCTACAGAACAAAACCCATCTGAAATTCGGGAAGAATTATAGAACTGTAATTCCAAAATAAACAAAGATCCATCATAAAACGGTAGCCACAATGACATTTTATAATGTTTGCTTTAAAATATTTCAATACTTGCTTGTTTTATTTTTTATTTACTTAAATATTTGCATTTTTGGATGTTATGCAATGTTTTCGGTGTAAAATAACGCTTAATAATAATAATAATAATAATAATAAATTGGACATTCATTAACACTACAAAGTAAAAAATCCAGTTTATGACCCCTTTTTTTAGAAGAGCTAGAAGCCATTCACAAGCAAAACACACGGAGGGCTTGAGACCAAATGTAGGCCACATGTTCGGCACAAATCTCTTATCCCAAGGATTCATGTTGTAGATCTTTTACAGGGGGCTCTCTGAATACTAAAATCTCCGACGCTGCATCTCCTCTCCTCAAACTCAAACCTATCGATTGAACAATTAGCTGCAGAATTGCAGAGCAATCTTTAAGGCGCTCAAACAAGGTAATTACGTCTAGGGCGCAAAGGGAAAAACGTGCCCTGCTGCGAGTGATGCTGTGTCTTGAATCTGAACAAACAGCAGGAGTGTGTAGATTAAAGAAGAACCAATGGACATTCACGTTGTCTGGGGAAAACCATGTTGCGGCTGTTTGTTAAACAATGCAGCCGTTGAAAGAAAAAGCCTTTGTGAATGTGTTCAGCTAGAGAGACTGAACTGAATGTGGAGCTAACAGCTGCGGCGCTCCAGGGCTGCTTAAGCTAAAGATGCATTTGATCCAGTCAAATTACATACAAACGCATGCATCCGAGGAAGATGAGCAAGAGCACGAAGCAGCTCACTGAAGAAGCATTTAGCTGCAGAATGAATCCATGGTTATTCCTTTTGTCCATTCTGATGGATATTTACAATTATTTTAATCAGTAGAGCATGGTGGTATCAACACCAGATTGTTGGTTTCAAACCAAATTGGTTCATTATTTAAACATTGTAATACTGCCACTGCAAACAAATGCCTTGGTACCATTACCAATCTCAAAACTGTGTCGTATGACTCAAGCTACTTTGAGTCGCTTTCAAACAAAATACAGTGGTACCCCGAGATACGAATGCTTCGAGTTACGAAATGTTCGAGAAACGTCTCACGGGAATGTTTTTGCTTCGAGATCCGAAGAAAAATTCGAGATACGAACATTCACAAGTTGTTCTGCTGTATTTTCTTCCCGACGTCATGACGTCACGCTGTGCTTCTGGGTCACGTCGCGTTGTGCTTCCGGGTCCTGATACGCTTCAAAATAGTACAACAACACAGCGAAACATTTCGTATAGATTACCAATAATGTGCTATAACAAATGTTAGAGTCAAGGTGTCGTAAAAGAAATAACGTTTATAACGTGGAAAGTGCTGTTCTGTAGCGCAAGTTAAAGAAACTCTGTGACGCGTTCTCAGAAACGTCTCTCCATCTGTCTGCACTTGGGTTTGAAATCAGTAATTCGTGAAATATATCTCGAGAAAGTTTCATACGTGGTGTCGTAATGTTTTCTGCCATCCGTTCCACCTCCTCCGACACATCGCCTCACTCAAGGTAAGGTTTCACATGGACAAAATGAACTGTTACTAGGACTTATGCGTCATGTTCAGGTAGGTATTTACTTATTTTATTTTATTCATTTGCTATTTTTTTTCTTCTCTTCTAAATTA
Source organism: Danionella cerebrum (assembly GCA_007224835.1). Classification (NCBI taxonomy): domain Eukaryota; kingdom Metazoa; phylum Chordata; class Actinopteri; order Cypriniformes; family Danionidae; genus Danionella; species Danionella cerebrum. Next base: position 1,285,573 of record SRMA01027010.1, read on the forward strand.
TTATTTTTTTTCCCTCTCTTCTTCTTTTCCTCTTCCTTTCTTTAATTTTCACTCGTGTACCTTCACCCTTCCCCAATCCTTTACCCACTCCCCCTTTCAGTTCAACACCGTCTTGTCCTGACACAACTATTATAAACTGACTCGCGGGAACCACAACTGATGGGTGTTTAATAAATACATTCAATTTTCAAATCTAGAGGAGAAAACACCACACCAGGCGTTTACTCCCCTGGAGAAAGCAAAACTGTCCAACTCAGCAAGGCATGTACTATCCCATGTGATGGCTTTTGAGCAGGACAGGACAAGGTAAAAAAAAAAAAAAGGTTTCACATTTGTGTACATATTACGGATTTTACATGTTTTTTTTTTGTTTATTATCTTTTATTTTATTAATAATGTATAGATTTATAGATTGAAGAAACGGTTGATTTTTCTCTGGTTTTCCATTTTTTTTCATCTACTTATACTGTTGTTTCTGAGAGCCGTTGCACGGATTAGGCGTTTTACATGTAAAACTTGCTTCAACATACAAAATGTGCGAGATCCGAACGTCACCCTGGAACGGATTAATTTCGTATCTCGGGGTAGCACTGTATCATTGTACAACTATTCAAAACTCTTGTAAAAAAAAGTCGTTTAGTTATGTCTAGTACTTTTTATGGTTACTTTTGTCTCATTGTGGTATAAAAATATATATATATGTACTTTTAAATGGGCAGAATTTCACAATAGTTTAAAAAAATAGTCAAAAAACAGATAGAGAAGTAATTCATGTAAATATCAATAGAACACAAGGAAATTAGTATCAATAAGCTTCTCAAGTAATGTATTATTGTTGCTATATGGTTCAATAATTTATTGAAAAATATTTTTGTCCTTTGGATAATTGTTGAGAAAAAAATTAACCAAATTTTCTCACAAAACTGTTTTCAAAGTCGTTATGATCAAAATGGTTGAAGTGATTTGAGGAAAAAGTTTTCACATCACACCATATGACCATTTTAAGAAATTGGTGCAACACACTGATCACAAAATCTGATAAAATATACATATATTAGGAAATTAAAGTCAGAACTACGCAAAAATTCTTTCAGGCATGTTAGTTGTCGGGTTGTGTCAACCACCCATATGTATTTTTTTTTTTTTTTGATAGCACTTAAGGTTTATTTTTCCAAGAAAAACAAATAAATAATAAAAATTAGCAGACCATTTGTCTCTTTGTTGAATGACTTTTGTTAAACAATTTATTTTTATTGGTTTGTATTATACATTTTAAATGTGTGTATTATATTTATATATAATTATTATTTAAGTACTATCCAACCTTTGTATAAAAATCTTGTTCATGTGAATTTCAACATCTTCTGGTGTATCTTTTTGGTTGAGTTGGGGTCTATCCTCAATACGGCAAAACACTAAATAAAAAGCATTTACTTCACTTGAATGGATTTGAATGCTTTGAGGGTCTGACTTTCATCGACTACAAATTGCACAACAAGCAAAAGGTGCAAGAGGTAATCTAGCTGTTAATAGCATTCAGGTCAGAGCATGTGCTCTTGTCGACAGTGGTTGTCATTCAAGGGCGGCGACAATGAGCTCCTGTCACAACCTGCTGATGGAAGAGTTTTCTGTGCCAAATCACAGCAGGGCATCTGTGTGCCTCCACAACTCACCCGAGGTCTTCCTGAGGACACAAATGAACAGTCAAGGCATAAAAGCAACAGAACGTCTCCAGAAAACTACAACTGCCCTCAATAAAACTGCATCTACACATTGCCTGAGGCTGCTTTGGCCAAAGAAGAGCATTTCGCAAGGGTTCGACTTAAAATAGCCAAATCTTTCAAAGCAACTTTAAAGAAATATTGAGAATTGAGCAATAGCTATTTCTGGCACATGAAAAAAACAGTTCTCCCAAGACTGAGGCTCTTCTTTAAAGGGAGCCCAGCATCTTTGAAATCCCAACAGGCTGCAGATCTGAAGCACGCTTTGAAGGCTTGTCTGTTCTTCTCAAGTCAAAGCCTGCAAGAACAATCACAATGCACTGTTTTCATTCGGCGCCAGTTTAGAGCAGTCACAAAACATTGGGAAATCTCGCAGCTAGGTCAACAAAACAAGTCGTTTCTTATTATCGCTTCACACTCTGAAATTAAAGCTCTAGTCTCTTTTGTGAACATTCAAGAAGATGCATTTCTTACGGCAGAGGAATCCTAAAAATGCTTAAAGGATGTACTGCATAAATTAGCATCGCAACTAGGGCTGTGCATCACCCGGAATCTGGCATTACAGTGCTCAGTTTGACTCAAGGGATGCAATATAATATTTTACCATACTTTGGGATGCTGTACGTCAAGCGAAATATTGGGATTTTCTTATTTTAAGGGTATAATTTAGTAAAAAATGAAATACAAGCCTCGAAATAAAACAGTTATATTCAATCAGTCCTTTAACCTTGACTGTCATTATTATTATTAAATGTATTTTTGCTGGTACTTTTAAATAGTGTATAAACACAGCATATGTACATTTACAACTGATGAACTCGGCTACCGTAGACACCTCCCTATCTGCACAGTGATGTGATTATACTTAACTGCCTTTTCAAACGCTTTTGAAATGATCAAAGCGCAAGATCATATGTTCCAATTATTAGAAAAAAATAAGTGAGCATTGAATCTTTTAAAGAAAATTTTTAAAGCAGGTCCCATGGTGTCTGCCATTTTATGGTGACTCTTTGTTAGTTTAAAATCTAAAAACTAGTAAGATTCAGCCAGCACAGATTAAAGAACTCAAACATTAATGGATTAAAAATACAATTTAAAAACTGCATTGGTGTAAAATACTCCAGACACTGATACATTTTATTGCTAAGGCTACAGGTTTAATCTTTGCTGCTCACAAATACATAAGCAAAACTACATAAGCTTTGATTTGTTTACAAGTTAGTTTTGATGTTTAGGTTTTAAATAAACATTTCGAGAGTTACGCTACATAGTATTTCAAATTAAAATGCACAATGGTCCATGGGTTTCATTTTAGACTCTAGAGCAGTGCCATCTAGTGATAAGCTTGCAATATGGCATGTGTATTTGTATATTGAGATCGTTAATTTTCTTTATTGTACTGATAAACATCACACGTTCACATATTTCAGATTTATTTACACAGCTCAAGCCTTTTGTTTTAATATTTATGGTTGTGGCTCATGAAAACTCCTTAAGGGGGGGGGGGGGTATGATTGGAAATGTTAAACGTTCTAGTTCAAGTTTGTTGTAGAATGTATAGTTTTTTTAAAAGTGGATTTATGTTATTTTAAACTGGTGTTATAATAAAACACAGCATTGCCCCCCCCCCCCCCCCCCAAAATAAAAAAATAAATAAATCACAAATGAGCAAAGACTGCCACATACTGGACAAACAGAACTACATAAGATGTACCACAAACACTTTATTAATGGAGTAAACACACAAATTAATACAAAACACAAGTGGACAAGTAATTACATGGGTCGGCCAGCGAGCAAACGCATTCTTGATTCACGCACACACTTCAATCACTGGTCCTCAGGAGGATTCATCTGAAACCAGTAAAGGGTGAACAGAGCTTAGATAAAGACAGAAAAATAATTGGGCCAAAGTAAATAGAAAACCTTACCATCTCCAAATCTTTGATCACCACAACACCTTTATCTACCTCCACATCACTCTCGGTTTCATTGTGAGTCCGGTACTCTTCACTGTCGGTTTCTGTTGCACTCGGCTACAAGAACTCATGAGTACCCCCCCCAAACACATACCAGCAACACATGGTGACTGCAAAAACAACAAACCTCATAGTCGGGATCAGCAAGATTGTCTTCATCCGCAAGTTCCTGATTGAGGGCCTCAACCCAAGACTGCTGCTCAACCTCCTCTTCCTCATCCAGATCATCTTGCTTCCTCTTGCTACCTTTGCCACAAGGCTTTGTAGGAGAGCAACGCACCTCTGGGAGATAAGAGATTGAAACAACTTCAATGTTTAGCTGAACTATAAGGTGGCTAATACCAGGAAGAATATACAATTTAATCCAAGTTTTGACATGCGTACCAGGTGACACACTGCAGCCGATGCTGGTGCAAACCGGGTATCCCAATGCACTCTGAATGCGCCGTGGAAGGATGGCAAGCACCATTCGTGTGACTCTGTGGAGACGCTTTTTGACTGTTCTGCACTGCCTTTCATTTGGGGAATCACAGTGATCCTCAGGAGCTGGAGAGACTGGCTTCGCTGGCGTCGAGAACCCAAAGAGCCACCACAAACCACGAAGAGCCCTCATCTGGGATTACAATAATTGTCAATTACTAATGCTAGTCCAAATATGCCCCCCCTCCTCCAAAAAAAGGGTTGTATTTGCTTGAATTATTTTAGAGTAAGCACATTGGGTTTCCCCTTTTCAGAGAACCAGTAGCTCTCCAGGTCTATTAATCACACGTCTACGAACCAAATAAATGGGTTTAGATTTTTAGACACGGAGCCTGCAAAACTTTTTTTTCTAAAGTTATTTGAACCATTTGCAAAGGATTGTTGAGAACACACATTTTAAAGCCATTAGAGTTCAAAAGGAGCGCACAAAGAGTAACACAAGACAAGAAGTAAGACAAGAAAGTGAAGCAGAAAGGACATGGGGGTAGAATTGAGGTGGTGGCGCAGTCAAGGAGTTTCAACTTAGCGGACCCCATTACCCTACCCTTTAAAACACAGGGCTAAGAAGAAGAGCAGAAAATATACATGCATCCCTTCACCCCCTCCGACACGTCGCTGCACATGTGTGTACATATTACGTATTTTGCTTGTGTTTTATTCCATTAACAATGTGTAGATTTAAGGATTGAAGAAACGTTAATTGGTTTTTCTCTGGTTTTCAATTTTTTTCCCTCTACTTGTACTGTTTCTGAGAGAAGTTGCACACATTAGGCGTAAAATTTCACCTTACAAACAAATCCAACTACAAACCAACAGCAAACTGGTGGCTGCAACTACACAAACATAGCGGGTGGACAAAGTAGAATTAGGTCATTTGTTCTATAGCAGCCAAAATTCGGAAATTCAAGTCCGAAATTCCAATTTCAATGCGGACAACTGAGTGAAACACACATGTAAGATGATATTCCACCAGAAGATGGCAGAACACACTATAACAACTCGACCTTAGCATTTCCTGTCAATTTTAAAGTTATTTATTTAGTATTCTGAAGTGAGTTTAGTTTCTATTGTGATCAAACTGCTTCATATATGCTTTTGAAACATTAAATAAATGAACAATTCAAATTAAACACACTTTGGCTTTTTTGTTCAGTTAATTGAAGTCACAATCTCCCTAGGGTTAAGATTTTGAAAAATTACGCAGGCTTCATTGTGTTTTATAAAAGTTACCACTTCTGTAATATTGCTGTTGACATCAGGCAGAAGTCTTATTTAGTCTATGAATGGTGACAAGTTTAAAATGGTCAGAGAGCTTCATATAATTCGAAAATCCATCAATAGTTCCCTTTCTCTAGTATATACCTAAACCAACAAGTGTTATTAAACTTGATATCTTCTAGTGGTACTCACAGTGACACTGACTGGCCAAAACTGTCCAATCCGACAAAAGATGGCTGAAACTACTCCTCTTCTCTTCGTGACAGCTTTCTGTTGGTAACATGGAGTATCAAAACATTCACAAACATCAATATCTGAAAGCCTCCTTTAGACCATTTTTTTAAGTTATTTGTCTTTGATAACACAATTGAAACGTCTTACCTCCTGGCCCTCTGTGTTTTCAGACTCGACCGTGTAATGGCACTCGTTGGTCATCTCGACGATCTCTGGATCAATCCACGCCGGTCTGTGAAAATGCAATTCCCCGCCAATTTACAAGCAGCTGCGCACGTGCTAATTAAAACACGTGGGTTTCTCCCGCCCACTTAGGAAGGTGACCGGGCACGTAAGCGTGGTGACGTGAGGAGTTAAACTAATAATTGCTAATCTAGTATTCAGACCATTTCCATACTTATTGTCTCTCGTTTTATCTGTTAAAAGAAAAAAAAGAAAAAAACTAAATTTTTCACACCAGCTATTCATTTGGTTATGAGCTTGAATAAACTATATTTATTTGGGGAATGCAAAAAGCAAAACTATATTGGGCTAAACTAGTTTTTCTGATCTTAATACTATTTGTTTTCATTAAAGTTATGATCAACAATTTTGGATTTTCATTTAAAAATTTTATTTTCATTCGAATAAACTGGGTAAATTTGTTTTGCTATGATTTTTTTATTGCGAAATTAGCAATGGCAGTCAGTCAATAGAGGGTGTAGGTCTGTTGCACTGGTGCTCATTAACTAAAAATGAGAATATTTTGAAAAAAAAAATGCACATTTTGTTAGCGCCATTTGAGAGAAGGACATATCAGCAGAAACCGATTTAAAGAAACTTAGACTGAAATTCCAATTACCTATAGCTCCAAGAAGATCTGAATGTGGTAAAGTTAACCCAAAGTTTACCCATTATTTAAAAAGCAGGATCAGACCCGAGATGGACTCAAACCAGTATGATAGTCTGGTATCGTGCATAAGAAATTAAGATTAAAATGCATGCATAAATAGTGAAAATAATGTGCAGTTCTTTGTATGTTTAAATAAACAAAGGTACATTGTGTTTGCTGCAATTTTCTAAATTAGTTTAGGCCCCTCTAGCGAAAATACACCAGTGGCCTGTGGTAATTTGGTTTAAAATAATTTAAGAAAGTGTTTCTAAATGTTCTCACATTTATCACATACAAATAAAGGAAGAAGTAAAAAAGTAAATGCTTTCTCATAGCAGTTAATAGCAGTCTAAAGAAATAAACACAAAATGCACAGAAAAATGCAGTACAAGACTTTTAGTTATAAATAAATAAATAAATAAATAAATAAGTAAATAAATAAATAAATAAAACATCAGTTGCGTGGAATCTTGACACGTCCGGCGAGAGGCATCCATATTTGGGCATGTTTCCGTCCACTGGTCACTCGTCACATTTACGCACGCCTGAAACAAACAGAATGAAAGGGGTTATTATAAATATAATGGATTTCTCCGGCAGTCTCATATTTCCACAGAATGGCAGAATCGAGCAAAACGTCGGTGTCGCGCACCATCAGTGCAGGAAACAATTTGGGAACCATCACGGACATCCAGTCACAAAGCGCGGGATTCCCTTTCGCGCGCCGGCACAGTTCGGCGGGAATCCTCGCTCTCAAATGGGCAACCACGAGAAGTTCTTCACTCGGCAGCTCGCTTGGGTTTGAAAACCGCGGGAGTAAAGACAGCATACACAGCTTTGTTGTGACCCCGGACAGCATCCCGCAATTCACCATCCCAAAGCTGGCACTTGAAGATGGATTTCGAGTCAAAGGGAGCATGAAAGTACATCAAGGTGCTGAGGAAGAGGAAGACTGTGGAAGCACATATGATATTAGCCCATCCTCTCACCCAAGACTCTCTCTTTCTTCATCATTATCCTCATCATCTTCATCCTCCAGCATATCTCCTCTACCTGGAAGAAGAGTTATTCCAGATAAACGGCTTCATGCACTGAGTGGTGGTTCTTTTGCCAGTTCTCAATGTTCTGACCCGGCCAGCCGGGCTGCCCTTTCTTTACCTCACCTTCCCAAAGTCACCACACCATATGGCTTTGTAACTTTGAGCAAAAGTCCACAAATGGCAGATGAAGAGGCTCTCTTCTTCCAGGTGCACAGACGGTGGGGTCAAGATGAAGATAAGGAATCAATTATACATCCTAAGCTTGAGCTGAAAAGAAGCACTCAAATGACTGCCAGAAGCCCTCCACATCAGTCTCCGATCATCCAACGCTTCTTCAGAAGCCACAGCATTGCAGGAATCGAAATTCAGAAACAACCGACTCAGACAAAGTGTAAAGAGTCAGTGAAACCAGCAACGGTTAGCAAAAGCAAGAGAAAACTTTGGGCAATTCTTCGCAACAAACATGAAAGAAAGACATTTGAATTTGATTGAGTTCGGCTTATCAATGAAGAACCTTCTTTTGTAATTGGGTACATTTTCAGTGCTGTTTGTTTAGTGATCATTTAGGCGCTATGTACCTTTAGCAGCTGTTCTGTAAAACTTTACAAAAAGAATAAACAATTTGAAAGTAGAAAATGCTTCAAGACTGAAGTCACTGTTTTCACATAGCTTATAATATACCACATGTGACCGTCATTGTATAGGGCCAAGTGCCCAGGATGCAAAAGTGTTCTTGATACAGATGCTACGTAACTACGCCACAGGAGCTGCATTCTAGCAAAGACCTTTTGTGATGCTTTTTAGAATTTTACCAATTTGATTTACAATAACCAATCCACAGTAGTACACAACAGGTATCACAGATCAGTGTGTCACACGATTCAACTGAACATGAAAACAATTAAAATATGACAATCATACTTTTCCAGGTGGCAAATTAAAATCTGATCAGCGCCTTCTTCCGAGAACTGGCTCAGAAATGGAAGCTTTGCGCTTGCGATGGAAGAAATTAGACACAAAGTCGTAAAGAAACATTCTGGTGTTTAAATTTATTCTCGATTCAAATACGGAGACTTATTTAGTTTCTTGTTTTTTCATTCGAGAAACCAAGAGTTTGTTTAACTCTGAATACTCTGTACACCGTAACCTCAGCATAAATGCTAGAACCCATGCAAGAGCTTAGCGTGCACCTCCAAAAAATGTTAAAGCCCAGTTTGTACTTCTGTGTCAAGCCTACAGGCATAACCTATGCAAGAAGTCTTATGCAGACCCCTACCCCAAAGCCTGACATGCACCTCACAAAATGTGTAGCTTCCTGCAGAATAGATATAGACAGCAAGGTCTGTGATTGGTCGTTTGATAGAGGGACGTCATACTTATCTGAGTGTCTCCCCCAAGAGCAAAACAAAGAACACAAACCAAACCCATGTTTTATGAAATCTGACAAGCCACAAAAAGGAAGTCCTTGCAGCAAATTAACCCTTGCTAGTGTTGTAGGCAGGCTAAGCGCTTTCTTTATGCATGTAGGTCTGACACAGAAGTATAAATTGGGTTAATGGCTGACAGCTCTCAAAAAACAATGCGTCAAGGCAATGTGGACCACAAGGTCTGTGATTGGTGGAGCGTATACGTGATATGACATGGACCAACCTAACAAATATCCATAAATATTTGGTAGGTTGAAGTATAAACTTTAAGCCATTTTAAAACGCTGTAAAAGTGCATTGTTTACAACATTATAGATTATCCTGATTGAATCTTACAGACATTTTATAAATACAGAAAATAAACATAATATTTGAGATAAATTGGCATCTGCTGTCCCATTTAAATCATCTTAGAATGGGTTTTTTCAACAGATTCCCACGTATTTACTTTGCTATTACTGATATAACGTGTGAAAATGCTATATGTTTGAAGGCTGCTCCTGCGAGTCTCCATCTGTGCTCATGGAAACACTGACAAAACCACAACATGTGAAGTGTCTCCTTACTGAAAGAAGCATATGGGTGTAATGACGGTCCACTTCAGTATCTTTTCAGCATTTGCTTTGTTATTGCCCCCACCTCCTCCTTGCTTCTTTTCATTCTGATGAGAGCTTTCGCCCTGCACTCATCTCTTAAATTAGAAATGAGCAACTCATCTTTTGATCTGCACTTCGAACGAAATGCCTGGTTTATGCTTTAAAATATGCAAATCTCACAGTTGGATGCTCAAAAAGTGATGTGACTGTGAGATTTGTGTTTTAGGTTTTAAAACACTCATCTCATATTGCATTCAAAATATAACCATGTCTGTTGTTGTGGGTGTGGTTTTGGAGGAATTGAGAATGTTGTAGTCTTCTCGACTGGACCCCCCATTTCATTTTCTGCTGGTATTCCACCATATTGTACCTCTATGATGGTCTTAATATGGAAACTCTTTGATCGATTTATACAGAAACTTTACTTCATCAGTTTCAATGATCTATGCTGAAAAAAGCATCACTAGATCTAGAGAATGGCTGATTAGATTTCAAAATGGTAAAACACTACTTGTTATGAGCTCAGAATTGTACATTGTTTTCTCATACAATAGGCATCATACTAGCTATAAGATACAACTTTCTAGAACTTAGTTGGACCCCCTTTGTCAGGTAGAACTGCCTCAAGGTACTGGAAAATGCAGATTTGTTGGCTACACATCCATGAAACGAATCCCCCGTTCCACCACTTCCCCAAGGTACAGTGAAGGAGGGCATTTGAGTACAGTGAAATCATTGTCATGTTCAAGAAACCAGTCTGCGATGATTCAAGCTCAAAGACATGGCATGTTAGCCTGCTGGACGTAGCCATCAGAAGATGGGTACACTGTGGTAATAAAGGAATGGACATGATCAGCAACAGTACTCAGGTAGGCTGGGGGATTGATACAACACAAATGGTACTAATGGTCCCAAAGTGTCCCCCTACAGCGTTAATTCACCACCACCAGCCTAAACTGTTTATACAAGGCAGGGTTGACCCTTGCTGTCATATAGTTGAAGCCAATTTCTGACTCCACCACCCGAATGTCGCAGCAGAAATTGAGACCTGACAACGTTTTTCCAATCTTCTGTTGGTGAGCGTATTTGAATGGTAGCATCAGTTTCCTGTTCTTAGCTGAAAGCAGTGGCACCTGGTGTGGTCTTCTGCTGCTGTAGCCCATCCACCTGCATACCTTAATTGTAATGAGTAATTATTTGAGTTAATGTTGCTATTCTATCAGCTTTAACTAGTCTGACAATTCTCCTCTAACATCAAGAAGTCATTGGCACTCTGTGGTTAAAATGGCACTTTTTGGCTATTATTTTAAATTATTTGTTACACTGTCTAATAATGAAAATTTCAAAGGTTGCGTCCCAAAGGGACACATAAGAGGAGCAAAACAGTAGTTTTTAAATATTTAAAGCTGTTTTTAATCAAGAATATTGAGGCTTTTAAATGGTAGATATACAATTTGATTGCATTCCGTGTTGAAAATTGCATGTTTTGGCAATTTATGTTTTCAAAAAAGAACATTTTGTAAACGCTTTTGAAAAACAAAACTTCAGACCGAAGCAGTATGTAACTTTTGAGACGGTCCCTAATTACGTGAATAACAAACGTCAAGCAAACTAACGTAAGGTGAGTATTACTTAGAGTATATACCTAGACATTTCGTTTCATCGTACTCATGCACCATTCATTTGTATAAACTCTGTCTCCTTTGTAACATTAATACATTGCAGACATAAAGGCATGGTTTTAAAGTTTGTGTTGAAAGAGAACTTATGTAGTTGCAGCATCGACCAGCAGGGGGCTGCAAAGGTTTGTCCAGATTTCCAGTGGTTGAAAACCCCATCAAAACGAAACATGATTCAAAATGTTAATTTTGTTACAAAGGTTAATCTCTTGTGAAATTTCCCGTATAAAGTACATTTTGTAGTTAGAAGTAATGTACTCGTGTACCTGCTCAAAAACATACTCTGTTCGGTTAAGTTTGGATGAGTACGTGACGCTAAAAGTACTGCAGAAAGTGAACTACACAAGATGTACTTTCAACAACCAACCTCAGATGCCTGACGTGGTGTGCCACTCTCAGAGAGACAGAACTCAAGATAAAAAATACAGGAACTGACTGTTGGAGGAGGGTTACGTGTATCCACCAACATTCAAACTGTCATGCTGAAAATAATAATGCACCAAGCAGGAGACCACGCTCTTCTGGAAGCCCAAGAAGAAACATCTCCACCAGAACTGCCCATCAAACAGCGCAGGTAAGTCAAAGACATGCTGTTAACTTGACACATTCCTTGATGCACTGCAGGAAACCTCATACCACAAAAGTTACACATCATCCAGTGCAGTGAAGATAGACGAATATTAGTTTGTTGAAAATGTTAAACAAAAAGAGTTTTATTTTTGGAGATAATTTCTTAACTTAACTACTGTTTTGTGTCACGTCATACTCATGGACTGTACTGTAATTTTAAAAACATGTTCATTTTCGTTTTGGGATAACCTTCTGCTTGGAAACCTAAACATTTCTGCACATATCTGCCATCCATCCACACATAAATGAAGCACTGGTTCAGTGTAGCCAAGAATTTCTGAAATCTCTTTTTTATTTGTGAAGGAAGTAGAATGCCCTTTTTTGCTTCATTAGATTATTTAGACCATGCTTTGGCATTTTACCCCTATTACAGGTGGGCATGGCCTAAGAACTTGTTAATAGTTAACTTTCCTTGCCTCTTCCCCTTAACCCTAAACCATCTTTTTGAATTTCAGTCTAAATATACGCCTCTGAAATGGGACACCCCTACGATGACAAACAACACGTCATACCTGCGTCTATTCTGTAATGTTAACGTTATTTGGTAAATGGTGCATTATTCCAATAAAAGTAACTGTTTTAGTAATAAACACATATATGACATGAAATATAGCATGAACTATAACATTTCTTGCTAATCTTTTTAAGATGGAAAGAGGTGGGGCTAAGGGGTATAAATGGAACTCAACCTTAGAGGTCACCACCTGTGGTTTATATAGTGGGCGGTGAGCTGGATACATAAGTGTAGTTTCGTGGTGTGATCCACGTTATTTTAACTCTATTTTCTAAATTTCAGAAATTGCTGTGTAAGACTACCTCACTATTTTGTTCTAATGTACTTGGGATTGTTGGAAACAGGAGCAAGTCGTCGTCTGCATCTGTTCAGGATCTAGAACTGAAGGAAGGACCACCTACTTCTCCTTTTGCTGAAGTGTTCACTCCGACCTTCTGCAATGCGGCTCACTGTCCTATACATCTGCGTTATGGTGGGTTGTATTTAAGCACAGTTAGGGCAAAATCTAAAATGGGAACCAGAACATTTTCACATTGTTCATAGCCAACCTCTATTTGTGGTTTTAATCTTAAACTATAGTTATTGTGTAAACCAGGATGTTAAGGAAGTAAAACTAGAAACTGACAGACAACCGCACTGTCTGAATGTCACTGTGGGGCCCTGGCACACGTCAAATTATTGCCAATGTATTGTTCCATTGTGGTATGCATGACTTGTAATTAATACCTCATTGTCATCTGCAGAACATCACCATGCAAGATTCTTCTCAGAAGAAACTCCCCCTCCAATACCCAAAAAGAGCCATATAAGAACACGTTCTTTCCCAGGAGAGACTCTTTACCCAACTTGCCACGATCAAACAAAAATCGACAACTACAAAAACCCCTTGTACATGGTGACGTCATTGCATACCCCCAATAAAAAAGAGGAGGCAGTGCAAGAAGAGCATCAGCAAGTTCTGCGTTTGGCCAAGGTTACCTTTGGCACACCAGATGAGGAGCTCCAAAAAGTCCTAAGAAGTCACAAGACAATTTCCACATGGATTCAAGATAGTCAGCTTCAGTTTCTCAGGAACATGTTGGAGAAGATTGAAGCAGGCACTATCCTTAGTGAGCAAGAAACTGAGACGGCAAAAACCTCTCAACCTCATGACTTTATACTTTGTGGGCAAATGTGGGATGACTTCTACTTGGTGCACTCCCCCAAATTCCCAAGCAGAATGTTTGCAGCAAAGGTAAGAACAACACAATTCAAGATTCTCAAGCAGTCTAGGCATCAACTATAGAAACTCCAAATTGTTTGCGTAGACAAGTAGGTCACGACTGTTACCAGAAACAGAATGCAAAACGTTATCAAGTTTGCAGAACAAAACCCTCAAACCACACTTCCTCCATCTAGCCAGGTGCTGAGCATCATCCCCAACAGTTTGGTGTGAGAAACACACATTTTAGTAACAATGAACACCTTTTTTGTGCTCAGATATATAATGAAAATGAATTTTAAATGTCTCTGCAGGTTCAAAGAAAGGATTCAACGTCAGATTGTTTAACATGTCTTCCACATCCCAATGTAGAGCAGAGGGTGGTCCACTTCCCTCAACACTCAGCGATGGATCAAACACCAGAATCTGCTCCAGACATGGCAGCAACATGTAAACTGGAAACAGTGGCCGATTTTGTAGAAAAAGGTCTTGATTTGACAGTAGTGAGAGACTTCCCACAAGGAACATTGGAAAACTTTGTTCAGGAAGGACACTCTTTACACTTAACCCTCCCTGAGGTTTATGAGAGAAGGCTTTGTCTTCTTGCCCTCCAGTTAGTCCAAGCACTGCAGCATTCTAACGTCAGGTGCAGGGAACTGAAACCACACAATATGGCTCTAGTGTGGTTGAATGCAACACAAAAGTTGGCTGACGCTTGGACCTACCCAGAAGAGGCGAAAAAGGGAAGCATCACAAATACAGACTTCTCCGTAAGAGAAGTGGCTCCCAAAGGTCAAATTAACACAAGGAGAAAAAATGATATTTGTCAATCCTTTTGGGATAAGTGGGGCACACCTCGTTTGGTCCTGATGAGGCATCGGGAGAGTGGCCAAATTCAAGAAGAAACATCTCAAGAGTTCCAGTTAGGGACTTTGCTGAAGTACTGCCTTCATCTGGATGACAACTGCTCATCAGAGGGGAAGGTACACAGTACACCCTACACCAAAGGTTTGCTGTGTGCTGCCACTCAGCTTACATCTGAAAAACCCGGTCTACTGTTGGATGTGGTCAAAATTCTCCAGACACTTCTTTGGGGTCCACGGCAGACTCAAAAAAACCAACTTGAGACCTCCTTGTTTGACAATTGGCTGTCATTAAAAAGGTCAAGCTTTGTTCTGAAGCTAGCTGAAAATGGACTCTTTCCGACACAGAGGAGCTTGGACTGGGAAGACTTTTTATGTCTGCAATACATATCTCTTGATGAACCAGTCATTATGAAGATTGTGACTGAATCATGATATTGACCAGGTCAATGGTTTTAAATACTTCATTAACAATGTCCCAAATTCAATCCTAGAAGCCTTAGACACAAAGGCATCTTGCTTCTCAGAAAAACAGGCTAGTTATAGACTCTTTCATATAGAATCATGCAGCTTAGGTTTGGCCAAGTTAAGGTAAGTGTGTTGGTAGGTAATGTTTAACCGGAGTGCTGGTAGTGGCAGAATATGCAACAACTTTATTTTGTCACAGCTTTATTCAGCAAGATAATCTGATTGGTCATTAATGCTTGTAAAAACTTGTATAATCCAGTAATCTAATTTATCTCATGGTCACAACTTAGTCCCTTTTGCTCAGAACTTTGTTTTGCAAAATGTCTCCAAACAATAAAAAAATAAAGTTTTGATGCTTTGCGTTTCTGATGATTTCAATAATAATAAAATTTTTTTAATGGTTAAGCAATACCAGGAACTGGGCTAGAGTGGGGCTACATTATCAGATTCTTAAACAACCAATTGTTAGCAATATACTTTCTATTATTAGTAAACAAACCGGAATTGTACTTTTTTTTTTGGGGGGGGGGGGGTCTTTTTTTTGAGGAGCACCTCACAAATAACCTTTCCATTCAGTTACTGTTAATACATGAAACTTTAACAAAAAGGCAAGAGTAAAAACTGAGAGCAGTGTAGGGTGAGCACACTTTAATTCTGCACTGTGGCAAACATGCAGAAAATTCCTACTGAAAACTTTCATGCACACATTTAAAAAGTAAACACAACTTTGAAACAATGGTGAAAGCTTTTGAAAATATCAGCATTGAACACCATGGCTCTACATACATCGTTTAAGGGATCCTAACCATCAAATTTAAACATTAAAAATGCCAAGTGAGGGAATGGGTGAAAGGAATTTGCAAAGAATCCAATTGCACTGGAAATAAAGCCCCTGGACGATGGCTTGGAAACAAATGGTCACTGTGAAAATTTGGTTCACACTAGTGCAAATACAGCACAACCCTTGCAAAAGCTACAATAAAACTAATTTATAGGAAACAAAAACTTTAAACATATACATAATTGATTATTATGTCGTCCATGAAACGTGAGGTACAGCATAGATACTCGAAGCAAGAAGTGATTGATGAGCTTTAGTCGTCACTCTCGGAGTCTCTTTCAATCCGGTAAGCCATGAAGAATGCGTCGGGGCGGGTTGGGACAAGGGGATGACCTGGTCTCACAATCTCAAAGCCCATGAAACTGAATGTCCTCAGCAGCGATGCTGGAATGGACAGAAGAAAAAAAAAGCATTCAGATTAAAAAAATAAAATAAAAATCAAAACCAAAGGGCAACAATCCTTACCTCGGTCATCTCGACTCTTAAGGAAACAGATAAAAACATGATCAACCTGTAACTTCTCTTCTGCAAACTCCAGCAGGAGGGAAAAACTGTTGGGAGATGAGTGAACGTTACGATCATGTTCAACACAGAGCTTAAATAAGTCTGATGATTTGACCAACCTATCTTTGCTCCCCTCCGGAAGGACACCGTTGGGGATTTCAATGTAAAGATTCGCCCCCTTCAGTGCCCCTCTCCAGACTATGTGCTTGCTCACAGAGCAACGCCGCTCAAAAAGCAAAAATCGTACACGGCTGTTCAGCTGAGGGGTTTCCTCAAGAACCAATAACTGTGCATCCTGGAAACAAACAAAGATTATAAACGAATGTACATCCATTTAAAGAGTCAACACTCCACACAATTTTGAGATCTTAACAGGTCTCCATCTGCTGCAGACCGTAATCTGAACAAACATTTACTAAATCAGCTTTTCTGCCTATTATTGCTTTATTTGCCAACCAAACAATGCTGCAGCATACTCAACCGTAGCTGTATTTCAATCCACCTTTTTTCTGTCTTTTTGGAGTAATCTTTTAAATCGGTCCAGGAGAACCTCAAAAACGTCTAACCACAAACCTTTTTTTCCCACAAGTTCTTCAAAACTGAGGAGTGAGGCATTAAATTTGAACTCCAAATCAGGTGAGGCAAAACGTCCAAGCTCCCCTCACGAGGGTGATTATTAGTTTATATAAGAAAGGAAGACTTAACCTTTAAACAGAGTATAACAAAGATTTACTCACGGAATAGAAAAGCTTAGCTGAAAGACTGTGATCCCGTTGATCATTCCCTCGCCCACCTGGGATCTTCAGTGGTGGGTGAGGGACATCAGGAACACCACAGAGGCCCCGGACACGGGTTACTACAGCGATGGGAACTGTAATAAGTACAAAAAAAAAAATAAAAATCAGGTAAAATATTTGGTAATTGCTTTAAAGACAACATATGACAAGCATTCTACAGAATGCCTAGACGATGTATGGAGCTTCATTGGTAGCAACAGATACCACATCCCCAACCTTCTTTGCACTGTGGACTTGTTCCAAAAACAAGGTCCAACAAATTATTTGTCCCTTGTAATTGTAACCTGCCTGGGATTTATGGCACAAATACTAAACATAATCTTCATAATTCACTGCCTTGTGCTGATCAATGCAGGGTTTTATACATTTGCGTATTTGTTGCTCAAATAAAAGACAAACCGATAATTCTTTCTGCTTTCAGATTCTACAAATGCAAACATAAACCATTTCAAATCGAACCAGAAGTCAAAAGCACTTTAAGCTGGTTTTAAATTAAATTTAGACGACAAAAAAATAAATAAATTTATATTTATATATATATATATATATATATATATATATATATATATATATATATATATATATATATATATATATATATATATATATACATACACACACACATACATATATAAAAAAAATAATAATAATTCAGCTGTTCCTGTGTGGAATGGTAACAAATACCACAAAGACCAGTACCCCAAGTGGTAAGAGACCTCTGGTAAATACAATTCAGTGCCTGTATACTTCTTTACAACATTTGTAAAAGTTTGTAATTTTATAATAGAAGGTACACAATGTTTTAAAATACTTTTTATTAACCCCAAACAGTAAACCAAGTCAATGATTTAATTTACAATTTATTTGAATTACACAAGTCATCTTGTACAAATGATCAGCTCTTGGTTTGTAGTAGGCATCCTATTTTTTGTTGGGGTGGATTTTGTTAGGCTGGTTTCCATGAATTGATATCCTTTGTTGAGGATAACAGGATTGGAAATTTTCTCAAAACCTTGGTTTTACCACCAAGCCTGTGGTCTAATTTCTAACTAGACCCCAAGGACAGCAATGTAAAAATGCAATCAGTCACCGTTTACATATGATGCTTATAATGAATAACAGCTTCGCAAACCAATTGCTAGAACATAATGAATCATTCTCCACGCACAAATGCTAAAGGTTATATTACATTCTGACCTGAACAGCATAATATATGTATGTGTATATATATATATATATATATATATATATATATATATATAGCCAATACATATTAACCAGGCAAAGCGCGAAGAAAAATAAATAAAGATTTCAATTAGGAGAACATGTTAAACAATAAAAAAAAGTATATATTTTTGTAACTTTTCTATCGTATTGATTACTTTTGTTTAGACGGCTCACATGACTCCACTACTTGATTCTAATTCTGCTTGGTGAATTATAAAAATGATGTACACAGTGCAAGTGCGATCTTTGTGATTAGAACTCATGATATCTAGTTATGGGGTTCCCAAAGTGAATACAAAGTGAGAACTCCTTTCACGTTCAGTGCCACATGTGGGCATTAAATGGGCCTAATCTCTAAATCCAGATTGCATTACAACAGCAAGCAACCATTCACGCGGGATGGAGTCTGGCAGTTATAGATGCTAGTGTGGGAGGGGAAAGAGCAATAGTTATGCAACAGCATGTACTGTAGAAGGTGAATGAACACCCCGACCATCTGAACCTGATGAGGGATTACAAGAACATGAGGAAACATTGCATTAAGGCTTCCATGAAAATACCAAAAGCTAAAACCACCACTCCCACACAATTCAATTCCAATTTCTCCAAAATTAATCACATTTTACCATTTTATGGGCATATTGCAAAAATCTATTCATCATAATGATAACATACCCATACATGTAACTATATCTGGGGCAAACAAACATTTTGTTGGCAGATAAAAAGTAAAATATACCTTAAAACTGATGATGGTACTGAATCGTGATAGAGGAACAAACAAGGGGGGATGGGCGAGGCGACGTGTAGCCGTTAGCTTATTAGCGCTACAGTTGTTTTATCGTTTTAGACAACTAATTTAAATATACGAAGAGTTTACGTAAAACCAACAACAAGTAAATGGTTTAATAAACTGTATAACTCTAAAACCAATAGAACCAATACATGAGGATTCACGAAATCGAAGAATGAAGCAAAACATCAACGTTAGCCACCTTGCTAACGCTGAACAGTCGTTTGTGAGGTAACGTTAAAGCTATGAGCTTACAAAAAAAAAGATGAATACTAAAAACCACACGCAATAGGCAATATATAGGCGTTTAAATAAGGTCACCTTGAAGTATTTTAAACAATTAAAAAAATAAATTATAAAAATAAACTAAAAAAAAGCGTTGGCCATCAACACAAGTTATATAAATGATAATCAATAATCAGACCGCTCATCTGCGGCAACGGGCCTGTCAATCATTCTGAACAGTGTCGGATTGACAGCTCGTTCAATCGGAGCTGACGTTAGTTCTTAACCGTGCCGATCAGGTTTACACGCAAACAGTGTGAAAACAGTTTAATAAAAATTTCGATTCTTACGTAGCTTAAAATAATAAATAAACGCAATGTCCTCACAATCATTAAAGACCGCATACGTTACGCGTTATGTCGTCATACAGCTTTAGCACGACATGCTAAACAAGGCCGCGCGGGGGACCTGGCATTAGGTTTCAACGTCAACTTTACCTTTCACTCTCGGGTTTCTTATGGGTCATCTCGATCACTGGCATCTTGGATATATTGCTTTCTTTTTCTCTAACAAAACAGTGGCTATTCAGGATCGTCTGGAGGTTGGATTTAACCATCCGGCCAACGTCAATGCCCGATTCTTCTCCGGTCGTGCTCTGACTGACTGTGCAAATGGCTGAGGCCCGCAGGTATTATACTCATGACACAAGTGGGCGTGGCTTCAACCTGACGTCACGTTATACAATACGTTTACAAATATTAAAGCCACTCTTGTTAACTGAACAGTTTTTTTAAATAAAAAAATATTACTGGTTTATTACAAGTTTATATAAAATAAAAACTATTAAATAAATACAATTAGGACTGATCTATTCTAAATTCTAATTGTATTATTTATTACATTTGAATACATGAATAGACCAATCGATATATACAATTTAGGCAAATTTGAAAATATACTGTAAACAAAGAATGCTCCCAGAAATAGAAATGAAAAATGTTTATTTTATTATGTGATTACTTTTGTAACAAAAAAAAATCCAAAACAAATATTTGATGTTACATTTGCACAAGCCAGAGTTTTTGTGGGAGTATAGTCAGGTGTACAATCAACTAATTCTACTAAACAGGTGCTAATGACATCAACGGCACACATAGGTTAAAACCCAGTCATGAACTGAAACAGAAACAGCTGTGTAGGAGGCTAAAAACTTTGTGAGGTACAACCAAAATCTGTGACCAAGTTGAAGGACCATCTCTTGTCATAGCAAGATTGAGTACAGCAACTAGACACCAGGTAGTTATGCTGCATCAACAAGACAAGACTTTAAGGTAGATTGGAGTTTCAAGATGTGTTGCTCAAGCTTTTTTGAAGAAGCACAATGAAACGAATAATGTTGAGGATCGTAGACACAGTGATGGTCAGCCAAGGAAACCTGTGCAGCAGATGCAAGACAAGCCCAAACTAAAATCTGCTTTAGAAATATGTAGACCATCAAGAAAACATATTTAATCTTTTTTTCTCATAGGTTTCTTTATATATAAATTGACATTTTAAGTTGTTAAGTTCTATAAATGGTCGTGACATGTCTGTAATAAATTAATATATACACAGTGGTTTACGTTAGTGTTGATAAAGAACAATGCAACATTACACTACAGTGGTACCCCGAGATACGAATGCTTCGAGTTACGAAATGTTCGAGATACGAAACGTCTCGCGGGAAATTTTTTGCTTCGAGATCCGAAGAAAAATTTGAGATACGAAGATTTACAAGCTGTTCTGCTGTATTTTCCGCTTGACCTCTATCTCCCAGTGCAAAAAGGGTCTGATACGCTTCAAAACACTTCAACAACACAGCGAAACATTTCGTATAGATTACTAATAATGTGCTATAACAAATGTATGAGTCAAGGTGTCGTAAAAGAAATAATGTTTATAACGTGGAAAGTGCTGTTCTGTAGCGCAAGTTAGAGAAAACCAGTCACGCGTTTTCAGAAGCACCTCTCCATCTGTCTGCGCTTGTACTTGAACCGTGTTGGTGTAAGTAATTCGTGAAATATCTCGAGAAAGTTAACTTTTATACGTAGTGCCGTAATGTTTTCTGCCATCTCTTCCACCTCCTCCGACACATCGCTTCACTCAAGGTAAGGTTTCACATTTGTGTACATATTACTTTTGGCATGTGTTTTTTTTATTATCATTTATTACATTTACAATTACATTTACATTTTCCTTTTTTCCCCATCTACTTCTACTGATTAGGCGTTTTACATGTAGAACTTGCTTCGAGATACGAATTGTTCGAGATCCGAACGTCACCCTGGAACGGATTAATTTCGTATCTCGGGGTACTACTGTATCTCACAAATTTAAAACACGTGCTAAATCAAATTACAGCCAGTCGCTTGAGAGCGTTTGCTCATATAAATGAGCCTAATTACAATATTGAGTTCAACGTAAAACAGATCAAATAAAATACTTTTTCTTGTATATTTAATACACAAAGTGTCAGCTGTTCCTGTCCATCAGGCTCCGAAGAACCCGAGACAGCTAACTGTTAGCTTCTAGTCAGTTTATGCAAGAGCACTCTGGGTCTCACTGGTGGTAAGAATCGTACTTTATAATACAAACTTTTGAGATCGGAATTATAACTAATATGTTACTTATAATTTAAATCTTTAGCGTGTATTTACGCTATGACAGGATTTTAAACGTTTCTATATGTTCTCAGTTTGTTAGCATACTTTTTTTGACAGTCGTGTCATTTGATATTAAAGCGATTTATAAATAAAAATTGAAGTATAATTAATTGACAAGCTGGAGTTAATTATTGCTTTTTATCCACAGAAACCATTAGAGGCATTGAACAAGTAAGTCTCGAGCAATAGGAAATGAAAAATACTCTGCATTAAAAAAAACGTCAGTTCTTGTTAGAAATGTTATACTGTATTTGATAAGGAAGTTCATTTTGTTGTTTATATTTATAACAGAAGTCATATCAAATATATCTTCATCATTTTTTTTACTTTTAAATTAGATTTTCATCAAATACACCAATTTGAAAACTGATGTTCAATGTAAATTTCAAATCCAGCAATAAACCCAACATGAAAATATTTTTGTAGATAGCAAGCAAAAAAAAGAAGAAAAAAACAAATTTAATTTTAATTCAAATGTTTAGCATTTTAAACGTTTAAGATTTGTGTCAGAAATTCTCAAGTTAAAGCAACGTTGTTCATTCTTAAGTTTACATACTATTTGAACAAGGACAGTATTATTTTTGAGTGTTATTGCCTACTATGGTAAATAAAAAGGATTTAAAAAATTTTTAAAATAATTTTGATGCTTTAATAATGTGAAACTTTTATGTGGTAGCAGATTTTTGAGCTTCACTTCAGGGTGGCACGATGTCCTAACAGTTAGAAGGGTGCCAGTTCGAGGCTCGCTGGTGACCTTCCTTGAAGGAGTTTGCATGTGCTTGCGTGGGTCCTCCGGGTATTCCCCCACAATCCCAAAAACATGCACCAGTTTACTTGAATATTATAAATATCCCTTAAGAGTGAATGTGTGTGTGTGTTGACCTGTCCAGGGTGTACTTCCACCCATCACCTGAAGTACGCACGAGATTAGACCCTGAAAAGGTTAGATAATTTACATGGAGATGAAAAAAATCACGAAGATAAGACACTTTATGAAATTTCCTCCGACACATATAAAATAAACACACTTAGTTAATTGATTATTCTAAATTGCCCATTTAAATTACACAATAACACAAAAATGTATAGTTTCAATGGGTTTTCTACAATAAAACTGTTCCACACAACATATCTACAGAACTACCGGTAATCATACTATTAAATCTACAAAAGACCCTTCTTTCTGTGAAGAATTCACATAAAAGCAATCCATAAATACAATTTATTTGACTTAGTTTGAATGAACTTTCTATGCATTATCTTCACTTCTCTGCATGAATCGCCGATTCATTGCAGTGCTGTACAATGTTCTCATTGTGCAGTGAGCTATCAGCGAATATTTCCTGTGGAGTCCTTGAGTTTGGTGGAAAACCCTTGGAAAGGAGTATCTCTGAACCGCTGCATACTCGTGGCCATGCTCATCATGGTGGTCTGCTCAGGGGTCGAGATAGTACAAGGTGAATCTTCAATGTGAGTCTGGCTGCATGGGAAATTTACTGAAGGTTGTTTATAGTGTAATCTTTATTATAACACACTACATAATATTTGATAGAGGTGGGATCATTTTTTAACTTGACTCAGGCAAGAATCTCAACAGCGAACAGCAGGTGCTGAAGATGCTACTTAGTTACATGATCAAAAACCATTGCTAAATAATATAGTTGATGTTTTTTATGAGTGTGTAATGTAATCAAACCCAGATATCCTAATTGGTATGATCGGGCATCTTTCATGACGGCTGTAGCTAAACTGTACAGTGATTCAAATCTATAGTAGGCTCCTAAAACAAACGCCTTCATATCCAACCCGTTAAGAGTTAAACGTAACCTACTTCAAAGCAATATTCTCACCAATCCTACATTTTTATCACAGTTCATAGTTCAGTAAAAATTCACAGTATGTTGTGTACTAGAGACAATCGAGCCGCTCTTTGAGGTGACCGAAGCAGAAGCTGGATCCGTTTCTCAGCCTGGTGATCTCTCAGCAGAGGTAAAAAATATAACTTATCTCCATTTCTGTCATTGCTTCTGTATGTGAAAGTGAATGTTTCGCTGCAGCCTGATTCCTGGTGGGACACGTTTGCCTTCTGGAACTGGGAATCTGAGGACAAACTGGAAGAGTTCAGGAAGAAAAGAGCAGCCAGACCCAAAGCCGAGGGAGATAAGCTAGGACCTCGCAAGATCCGAAACAAAGAACTGGCTAAAGGACTGCTCAAGGAGAGAGAATAGAAAGGGAAATAAGGAAAGGTGACGATTAAACAAACTCCAGGCTGCACGTTTGATATTATTACTAATATTCAAAATATATGGCAGCCCAAATCTATACCAGATACATATTCAAGAATTCTAAGGTACATTTACAGCATGCACCTTAAAAAATGGTAAAAAAGCAACATGTGCATGAGCTAATGGAACATAAAAAAAACCAACTCATGATGCAAAATGTTTTTATTGGTGTTAAATAAAAAAAATAATGTTTCCATTTGGAAAGTAGATTTCTGGAAGATACCAAGCTTCACATTTATTGGCCACTTGATGCTATGAATATTGACAACGGCTAGCCAATCAGCACGGAGATTGACTCATGCTGAAGTTCCAGTCCGCACACTACTAAAACCAAATGTTTTGAAGATTGCTTTAATATTTATTTATTTAAGGATAAATACATTTTAGATTTATTTAGACCTGCTGAAATTTTGTCTGTAGCATGCAATATATTTGAGCAATGCTGTAAACACCAATAGTTTAAATCACACAAAAGAGGGATTTTGTGAAAGAATCATTTGGCAATCGTTGTAAAATTAGGTAAAATGAAATGTGTATTAAAAAAAATTACCCTTTTTTGACCCTGATTGTGCATCAACCTGTCGAATGAAACTCAAAACCATCAGGACTCTACAAAACAGTGAAATCCCTATTGATAAAGAACAATAGGGATGGGGGGGGGGTGAGTGACTGTTTAACCGACAGTACAAACAAGTCTTCCGAATTTGTACTCATTTAAAAAGCTCAGCAGTGATGAAAATCAGTCCAAATAAATATGTAGACTTTGTATGTATAATATGCGCTATTTGAGTTTATCAAAAATAGTTATAATTTAAACCAAATCTCATTCCCTTGATATTTAGAAGACAATATTCTCTACTGATCATTCACTGGGTGCTTAAAGAAGTTCCTAAATGATGGGGTCATTGAAAATGATGGGGCGAGGTCAGATAAGTACAGGCTCATATAAGAGCCAGTCTCTAAAATGAGTCATTAAGACCAGAAGAGTGTTTGATGAGGTAAAAGGTTGTTTTACAATATCATTAACTTTAGTACGGTACAGACTTATCTGAAATACCCCAAAAGAGTCTATACACACGTACAAGAACATTCACGCCGTGTAACCAAACAAAGAATACCAAAGAGAGCATTCATACTAGGAATAAGTTTGGCCCCTCTAAATCATGATTTTGTTTTACAAAATATGATACAGTTGATGATGACATAGGCTCTTTTGTTCATGCGTCAAGGAATACCTTTGAGACAAAAATCCACAGCTTGGTGGCGCTCAGTACACAATCGTGATGACCTTACAAAAAGAACTAAATATGCAATGCAACATCTATATACATCGGCTTATTTCCTTGGTGGCAAACACATGTATAACAAACAGAATAATAAAAACACTCTTGAGCACCATCCAATGGCTGGGAGAGTATCCACAGAATCCCGAACAAAATGTAGGCACCCAAACCAACCTGCATAACAAATTACATATAGGTGTGTGGAGACTGCAAAGAATATTATATCCACGTAAAAAGTCCACAAAAAAAAGCCTTGATGTGTTCATCATAAATTGGCGAATAAACTTTTTGGGAGGGTAAACCCTTCTTTTTACATGCAAGAGTATATGACACTATTATATGTTAAAAATAGCTTTCAGCGGCATTCACACTTGGTGGCCACCACATTGGTTTTGAAGGATATGTTTGTGCTGTCGCTCTCTAGCTCTATGACGCACAGGTCGTCATAATCAACGGGTACACAGCACAGTGAGCGATTCACCGGCTGCCCGCTCTGAATGTGGCTGTTCATCAGCACCGCATGGTTATTAGCATTGTTCAGCGGGAAGCCACAGGTTCCTACACAGTTGTTGATGTTGGCTATTGAAGGCTCAAGAAAGAACTTTCTCAGAGATACACTGAAGCTGTGAAGCCGGCACCGGGTGGTTGCTGTTGAAGAGTCCTCGTCTGCACGGGCTGCTCTCTGAGATCTTTCAGCTTCCCAAACAGCAAGCACTGTCTGTAGTGCCTTCAAGAGCAAGATGGAGCGGTACTGTGCTTCCTTCTTAACTGGGAAAGTTAACAGGATGTTAAAAAAATATAGAACATCAGACTATTTGACTCAAAAAAAAAAAATAATGCTGACCTGATTCTTTGTCCGGTCCTTCTGGAGAAAGCATACTTAGCTCGGTCAGTTTTCGCAACCTGTCAATCATATTTTGCCCCGCCTCCTGCTGTTTGACCTGAGCTATGGCTTCATCGAGTCTTGTTTTGAGTACAGTCAGCAGAGGAGATTCAAGAGTAACCCCCACACGATGAGTTTTCAAGCCCTGCTGCCTTTGAGGGAAGACAAAAACCGTTGGCATGGAGGAGTTGACCAGTCCAGACAGGAGTGACTCTTTAGAGGACTCCCCCAGCTGAAGAGGAGGAAGAGAATCAAGAGCATCCAAAGAGACACTGCTGCCTTCATCCCCAGGACCCAGACCCTCGTATTGAGGAAGGATGCCCCGCAAAAACATCTGCAGCTCACACAGGAAGAGGAATGTTGTGGATTGGGGTCTCTGGTCTTGGGCAATTCTGCGGAAGATTTAACAGAATGGTGGCTTCAAGATAAATGTTTATCATTCGTTTATATTTAAAAAGGTTTCCTTTAAAAAAAAAAAAAATTCAGTAGAGCATGAGGAGGTGTTGTCACATCGGGTACAGCAGAAATTTTTTGTTTGTAATCTTAGTTTCCCCCAGGAGCCACGCTTGAACGGTTTCAGGGTTAAGTATTTTCAAAATACTAAAAATATAAAATAAATAACTATTACTAGTTGTTTTAGTTTCTATCGGTAGGAGTCACTCTGTTTAATGTGTAACTTTATAATGTCAAGTTTAAAATATCATATTTTTTAAATATATATCCAATAAATGAGGTCAATTAATGCGAATCTGATGATAATTTGCCAAAACAAAAGTGAGTGAAGTTGGGAAATAACATGAAAAAATTTTGTTGGAACAAATCATTAAGACACTTAGGCTTGTTGAGCCTGACGAGTAACAAAGAAATCAACTCAAAATATTAAATATTATAGATACTTTTATTATAGTTATAGTACATATTTATAGCTGGAATAGTTTGGTCCTACAAATAAATACTAAATATTTCCAGCAACATTTATCAAAAAATGTCTGTTAAAAAATAAAAATATCTGTTAGCATAAATAAGAGACATAAAGAAAAGAAAGTTATTATTATTAATAATAAACAATTTATGTTCATTATAAAACTAAAAGATTGGAAATGCCTTCAAAAGGAATTATTTATCCACCCAGTGTGGTTTAACTTTTTAGAATCCTTGGCATCCTTGCAAAGAATGTTCTGGTAAAAATATGAAATCATTTAAAATGTATTTTTTATACCGTTTGAAATATTCAGCCATTATATAATATTTCTATAAAATTTATAAATTATATATTATATATATGTCTTTTAAAAATTATATATATTTATAAAAGACAGCGGTTTATTGTTGGTTCATATATTTAGTTACCATTTTTTTATATAGATAACAGAATAGAAATGTTTTAAACTCTTATAAATTATTATAAATTACCCCTTGCATGAATGGTCAAAATTGCTAACATGATAATAAATAAACAAATAAATTGTTTACCCATGATTCATCGAATGAGGCGACGGTTGCTCATCAGGTTCTGTCAGAATTAGTAAGATTGAGCTAGTTGACATTTTGCTGCCATCCTCCATTTTCAAAGCCTCCTGAAGTTTGAGCGGAAAGTCTCCTAAGGTCGAAAGGACAATGACGGAAAACATTATGAAGAGTAACAATAATAAAGAATTAAAAAAAAGAATAAAACAATAATAACCGCAAAACTCACGGTCATCCGCCAGTGTGTCCTCTTTTATACTCAACTTGAGGTGAACATTGGCATGACCGCGTCTCAACTTGAGGATCAGGAATCGTGTGGGTTCAGAAATGCAAACCGTCTAAAAGGAATATGGATCAATAAAAAAGTGGACTTGTATTATACAGGTTGCTCTTTTATACTCATTTCTACATGAAATACCTGTGGGTTTGGATGGAGAGAGTCACTGCTGAATGTCACTCTGACATCACCGCCTTTAATGGTGTTGACCCTGAGCAGGAGCATCATGGAAGATGGATGCATTGGTTGCGAATGCTTTGGGAACGATAGCTTTAAACTCAACTCCTCTTCAGTATCAGCATCCCAACTATCTAATATAAATGACAAAATGCAGGTTTTTATTATGACGAGCTACGTTTAAAACCAGCAAACTGTTCTTACCTTTAGTTGCAGGTATGCCCTTGAGGAAACTTCGTTTTTCATACAAACTCTGAACAAGGTTCGCAAACCCTAGACCTTGCACATCAGATGGACATATTCCAAAGAGTTGGGACTCCCTTTTATTAAGATCAATCCCTCGCCTCAGGACTGACAGGAAGTCATCCATTGCTGGACCTTTGGGGTCACTGGAAGTTCCATATAAACAAGGCAAATCTTTTGCTTCTTGTTCTTTTCCAGTAAATCCTGTTGGACAGATTTACACACAAGGTGAAATGACACCATGCCTTATCGACCGTAACCAACAGAGTTAATATTCTTTTAGTTTTGGACATTCAGTGTCTGAGGTTTTTCCCTGATCCATGCCAACACTAGTATCTCTAGAATAATCCAGAATCTACACTGCAGTCGACATTACCAACATTCACAAGCCATTCTTGTGGCTCCAGACTTTCCTTGCACAATACTTGACATCTCCTCATCTAACAGTCTAAAAATTTCCGTGTGTGGGTCCCTGGGACTAAAGGTGAGAATTCTGGGAAAATCTAATTCACAAAACAAATAAATCCCATGAAATTATGTCCAGAGAGCAATTACTGACCTGACAGCAGATCGACCTTTGGGCTGTTTTCCTGGTCTTCATGTCCCAGCGCAGCACCATACGACCCAGTTGCCACGGCCGAAAGCATAAGCCAAAAACTTACTTGGGGACGCATCTCCAAAGATTGAAACGCAGAGAAATCCAGCACTTGTTTTGGGTTGGGTCGGCTATGGGGATGTGTTTTATACACACCTCCTCCTGCCCTGAAAAGTGGCGTCAACCCGCCAAGAAACTTGTCCTTGGAGTAAGAATGGGTATTCTAGGCATGGGAGCGGATGTGTCAAGATTGAGCAGAGTGAATGGACACCACATGCCTCAGGAGGTTGATAAAGATTGGAGGAGACAATGGAATATTGTGAAGAGCTCATGAGCAGATCTGCAGGAGTGGAAAACGCTGGCAACAAAAGTTGCAACAAAATTATTAAACTCTTAGAATCGATTGCCCCCTTCATTTTATTCCCACAGGATAACATTCCCAGTCTTTCAGGATGCATCTTTGTTACCTGCAGTCAACCTCAACTGGAGACATTTTACTTTTAACAAGGCATGCATTTAAAGCGTCTCTGGGGAGCTAACCAAAATGCTCCGGGGATAATGGGTGTAAGGCTTGGAGTCTAGTAGTAAGACAACAAGGTTTAGGTTTTTCAAGAATTGCTTCGTCACAAATCTTGGTTATCGACTTGTGTATGATTGATGTTATTCAAGGGTCTCTGATTTCCATGGTCATTAGTCATGTTAAAGGGAACAGAACACAATTAGTTCCTGAAGGTTGATGGTAAAGCATCAATCCTCCCTTCATGACTCCTCGCCCCGATTTCTCAAAGAAACACAGCTGCACATGTTTTCCAGACTTTCAAGGTCCCTCTAGCACTAGCGTACTAGATGTGTAACCAGTCCCTAGAGATAAGCGAGGTACCTTCCAGGCCAAAGAAAGGCTGAGAACTTGAACTTATTAAAGACAAAGGGGTAGTTTGCCATAACTCTATGTACGTCATAGCAGTAATATTGAGGCTTGGTAGAACATAAATGCTTTTCTTCCAAATGGATTTCCAAATTTGTGACTCAGTTCTGGCGAATCCAGGCAAGTAATCCAGGTATGCACTTATCAGTGGTTTTCCCACGATATTGGGAAACAAAGCAAACTGGCCAAGCTGCGGGCTATTTTTGAGTATCATTTTTGCTGGGCTTGTTACAAACCTGGCACTCCTTCAATCAAACACAAAGGCTGAATTCTAGGGATGGAGAGTTCCCCAAATATCTATTTTGGGTCTGTTTAGCAAGGATGAGGAAGTGACATTGTTGAGTTCAAATGATTACTAATACTCAAAATACCAATAATTTAAAGACACGAGAAATATGGAGCACACAATCCAGTTTAACAGACATAAAGATGCTAAACATTTATGTGTGTTGACCTTCAAAAAGATACCGGCGTTAATCTTAACTGATTACTTTTAATCTCGTTGAGCTGATACCTTTGCCACCTGGACATTGATCTTCATACATTGTGCAACTAATGGTGTAACACAAAAACACAGAGCAAACTGGGATTTCTTTAAAGTCAATTTATTAACTGTGTTAACAAATAAAAACGGTTTTAAAACCTTTTCATCTGAATTAGGATATCTGAAGTTTTTTTCTTAAGTTAAAAGCACCAAAAAGGACACAAACTTCGTAGGAGTTTGCTGTAGTTGCACAATAACCCTGTGAGTTATCAGGTGAACAAGTGAATAAATATCACTTGTCCAAACGTGTAAATAAATATCACTTGTCCAAAACGTACAAGGGGCAAATTACAAGAGGAATTTGTATTAAATTTATACAATTTTTTCAAAGGAAATTTTTTCACAGGTAAATAATGCAAAGTAAAGCAAACTCGCTCTAACTTTTATCTGTCGGCAAGGTAGACAGAATACTTTTTTGCAAATGGAAAACTATTAACAAAGCCAGAACTGATGTTCCTGAGACACTAAACAAAGCCTACATGAATTTACATAGACATATTTTAATTTCACTATTCGGAACTCAAGTTCCCTTTTGCAATGCACAAGCTCACACATGTACCTGAGAAAACGCAACAAGATTTACTATCCATTATCATAAATAACATCATTCAAGACAAGCTTGATTTCCATTTTAATATTAGACAGAGTGGAGATGATGGAAGAGAGGTCAATACGAGCAAAAGAAAAAAAAAAAGGCATGATTTCATAGCTGCTGTTTCCCTGTTTAAAGTGTAGGAGAGCACCTTACTTTATAAAGAGTTTCCCAACGTTAAGAAATCACCACGCACCATCACCGACTGCCACCAAAACAGGACATCATTTTAATAATTCATGATATGTTTTAAGGTTAGCACACACACCTGTCAAACAGCAAATCAACTGAAGACAGGAGAGGTTAGAAACACAAAAACTGGGGTAAAATATTTATGGGGTCAAATACGACTATTTGGATTTAAAGATTGATACTTGACCAAAAAAACAAAAAACAAAAACATGGAACCGTCAAATCATTAGCAAACCCAAGTATCATCCGTCCATTCTCTCAATCCATCCATTCCTGTACAATGTTAATTTCTACAAATTGACTAAAATAGTCAGAAAAAGTAACAATAGCTATATTTTTTTTTCATATTTCATGACTATACAGTATGGAAAAATATAAAACTTTGTTTGCCAAAGAGCATATTCTTGGGACCAGTGGATTGTTTTTTTTGGGGGAGTTTAGCTATGATTAAACTAATGTAACCAACACTGGAGTAGAACCGGAGCACCAACTATTAGCCATATTTATAATTGAGCACTTAAAAAGGCTTAAAATGAAGACACATAGCACACTCTTGGACTACTTTGATCGTATATGTTGTTTCTACCCCTTTTTTGTTTACTAAAGCACATTGTTTTGAACATGGAGAAAGATCAAACTTTAAGTCATGTTGTTACAACAAAAAAAAAAAGTTCACGTAAAAGAAACAGACTCAAGTTTGGATCGATTTGTATTGGATAACATTTTGGAATGGGCAAACTAAAATTGTTTAATTTGGAAGTAAACACCAGCCCCAATCACGAGTTTTAGCCATCTTTATGACCGGTCACATTACAACAATTTCGATATTTTGCAAATTGCAAAGACTTCAGAAGATCAAAGATGTATGATGAATTAAAATATAAAATATTTAATCTGGGATTACAAAAGCACCAGTCTTAGATTAGAATGTTATTCGAAGAAAAAAAAAATTCTAATAATAAATAAAAAATTTGAAGTAGGATCAGAACTGTGCATAATGTTTGCCCATATTTCTCATTGATGTTGACTAGCTTTAGCAATCGCTGCAATTGTGGTCACTTTCAAGAGAATGGCTCAAAACTCACGGTCTAACTCATAACTAAAGGAAGTCTAAATAAAAAAAAAAAAATACTTAACATCAACGACAAGAACCAGATTTGTGAGCTGAACCTGTTCGATTGTCTGCGTCAAACTACTATTCCTCATATTTGTTGACCTTTAGTACAAGCCATCTCTACAATTGTGCACATCATCAAAATGTTGCATATTTCTTCTACATACAAGGCATAAATCACAAAAAAAAAAGACTCTTGAACAGGCTTTGTGAAAACATAACATAAAACAGTTTATGTATAATCAGAAAACTCCAGCACCAGTGTTTGTGTAAAAACCAGATAACTCTTTTGGACAGGATTGGAAATATCAAAAAAGACAAGTTTGTTTATTTAAAAACCATTAGAATTAGATATCTCTACGATTTTGCACTTCGTTATAATTTGGAGGTTTTGCAGTACGTAAAAGCCTCAAACTTTAGGTCACCACGAACAGAGAACGAATAAATGTATTTGATGTAGGATCCGAAGTAAGAGTTTGTGTTAGATTAACCTTTTTGCGCAAAAAACATTTGCAATTTCACCGATTTTACACTTTGTTACAATTTAGAGGTATTACATAAAAGTGTCAAACTTAACGTTACAAAGAACACAGAGTCCAACTAAAAATATTTGATGTAGGATCCGAAAACCTAAGAACCAGTTTGAGTTTGATTAACCTTTTTCGCGCAAAAACCATTAGCATTAGCAATTTCAATGATTTTGCAACTTGTTACAATTTTTCGCATCTGGTTTTCCGATACATAAAAGTCTAATAATTCAAATATTTGGTGTAGGATCAGATACTTAAGCACCACTTTATTATGGATGAACCTGTTTGTGTAAAAACCATTAGCATAAGCCACGATTATGCATCTTGTTAGCCGTATCTGAAAACAGCAGCACCAGTTTAAGTGAATCATGTGATGGTTGAGTAAAACTGCTTTTAGGAAAACAGCACCGAGCCTCACAGACGGCAGATGGAAGGCAAAGAGACATTTCTTTAGCTGAGAACTCGAAATAGTAATAAATTTGAAGCATTCACTTCCTGTCACACAATTCGCAGCACCATCATTTTCGCCAGCTTTGCGATAACATTCTGTGATGTACCTTCACGCATCTTTAAGTTCTATTAAGACTAGAAGGTGTTTGTTTAATAGAAAAGCGGCACTGGTTCAAAAAAAAGGAGGGACTGCTTTGTGCTGGGCACCAAATATCACATTACATTAGAAATACTGGAAAAATAAATGCGACGAGGCTTGAAAACATCCCTGTGTTAAAGAAGCACCGTAAATCTTTATTCAATTGTTTTTCTGTTGATGTTCTTTATATAAATAAGAACAGTCTAAAGTTGTGAGGATTGTAGCACCATGGGTTTTTAGACT
Organism: Danionella cerebrum; assembly: GCA_007224835.1. Classification (NCBI taxonomy): domain Eukaryota; kingdom Metazoa; phylum Chordata; class Actinopteri; order Cypriniformes; family Danionidae; genus Danionella; species Danionella cerebrum. Next base: position 1,319,522 of record SRMA01027010.1, read on the forward strand.
GAGTCAAGTACATACACTTTTGCACAATTGTGCTCTGCCCCAACACAAACAACAAGCAAATGATAAATAACCCAAATTATTTACACCATCATACAGTTTGAGGAAAGACCACAATTCACAGTAGAAAACATACAAAACAATAAAAAGGAGCTAAATCAAAATGACAAGTTGAAGTGGCCCAGTAGTTGTTTCTCTGTTGCCGTTTGAGGAATTTCCCAGTGTGTGAAGACATCAGTGTGTTTGGATGTACAAGCATGTGCTGGTTTTCAAGGATTTACAGAGCACCGCAAAAATCTCAGCGAAACCATTTTAAGCACCACATTAACCTGAATGAAGTACCTCTCTGTAAAACAGCGCTATCTGTCTGAACGAAAAGTCCACGAGGTACTGTAAAGAACGTGGAAGTTTGATTAAAACACAAGGCAAACCCCGCTGTAGTGGTTCTGATTTAACAGCTCTTTACAGGGATTTTCCTCTATCTGTGAGAAAAAGAGTTGGATTCTGAAAAATCTATTTCCCTTTGATTAACAACAGTTTTTTAAAGCTTGAGCCATTAACAGCTCCACAGGATTTTTTTTCCAGTGTTAAAAACGCTAATCGTTTCCTTATTGTTTCAAAAATAAAGATTAATCCTTAGAATTTCTCACGTTTAATCCATTAATTTAATCCAATAGTTTAGTCCAGACATTTCTGACAGGAAAAAAATGTTTTTTTTTATTTTTTTTTATTTGAGGTAACCTTATTACGTACAAATAGTGTGCTACACCTCCCTCTACTGGAGGACAGTGGAAACATCTGAATCAAACTGAACCCTAAATTTTAATTGGTTAAACTTTTTTTCCAGTCACAAATGACTTTTCATGATTCATTTTATTTTAAAAAATCATTCTTATATCAGTTATGCTTTTCTTTGAGATCTAGTTAGTGCCTCTCATGAAGCCTTACACGAAATAAGTCATATTTTACTCCAAATATTGTGCAAAAATGACTGTGCTATTCATTTCTCTCTTTTTTCTAAATGACTTTTCCTATAATTTTAGTGTATTGCATTTCACGAATATTTTTATATCCAAAAACAAAACTTAGCTTTCCATTAGGCCATCAGTGATCTAGAACGTTATTATGGACAACAATACAAGCTTTTAGATAAAATCGTTTAAAAGAAAAAATGTATTTTCAACTTTTTCTGTATCGGTTTAAAAAGTGATGCTAGCTATCTAGCATTTGGCTAATTCACAAGCAAAAGCTGTCCAAATGAAAGTAAAACTGCAAAAGTCATTTTAGGCTAACATTTAAATTAAACAAATGGATACAAAATGAAATCATTCAATGGGTCTGATTGTCGCTGCGAATTAACTAGCCGCTAGCGGTGTACTTTAACCATCTACTGGTCGATATCTACACAAAAAAAAATCCATATCAAGTGGATATTGGGAATAAAGGTTATTGTGGAGTGTAGTTTGCCTATTACCAAATAATCACTCTAATATTAGATTAAAAAGTGTTGCTAACTCTGACTAGCATCCGGCTGACATCTTGTTAGCATGAATCAAAAACCACCTGCAATCCACTATCTATGAAAGATATAACGAACGCACAAAAATGAGAATGTCTATTTTGTCGATAAAGGATGCTCAGTGCTTGGAAGCTAGCTGGCTAGCCACAGGCTAACACAGCGTTTTAAGGAAAACACTCGTAGCATTTATGAATTACATCTGATGGCCTGAGGACAAGCTAATTTTATTGGGTGCCCTTAAGGAAACATAAAAGATTACCTGTTTGGGGTAAAATATGACCTGGTGATTCCCCTTTTAAGTTGGAGCTTTTAGATTAGCAAAGAAGAAAGGATAACTGCTTCAGTTAGGCTTCATGGAGTCTACCAGACAGGAATGTACACCTTTCTTCCCCGTGGAAAAAAGCAGCAAGTTTAGATAGATTCATGTTTGTTTTCGTGTGTACGTCAACTTCCTGTGGCTAATTTTTCCATGCTAAACAATGCGAAACGTTAGCATTAGCATGACATGGTGCAATTTTAAAACCCTCAGAAAAGCAGGGAGGCGGTTTAATGTTGATCCAGGGGCAGTAGAATGCGTGAATGTGTGTTAAGCTGCACCTTTGAGGAGTTCGGATAGCTGCACCAGTTCTACAGTAGCAGATTAGCGAGAGTTTGAGCACCAGAGAGCGATGGTCGCGTCAAGGGTTGGTCCACACCTGTCCATTGCATAGCTCATGTTGGCTTGAGGTAGATTTCTTCATCAGTTACCTGTAACCATTCAGGGTAAAATCCAGCCGTTACACTCAAACAAACAATTAAACAAGCAAACAATAACCCTCTTTGTATAGGACTCAACAATGGGTGGAAACTAAGGAAGTTGGACATGTACTGATAACAACTATTACAAAAATACATAAAAAAAAAAACAAAAAAAAACCATTTGCTGACGATCATGTGTATGGATAACTAGTTTTATAAATAAATATAGATTTTTTTTCCACTAAAATGACAGTACTGGGACCCCATTTAGTGTTGGAAAGCAAGATCCAACCACGTGGAGGTTAAATCTTAATAAAAATGGTTAAAAGTCTAGGAATACATAGGTTCTCGAAGTTTTTTTTGGTGAAGGTCATCGCAGCTTGGTTGAGAAGGACGGAAATCCTAACCTTTATAGAACCATTCTAGGCTTGACTGGCAACTCAAGCTCCCGTGTTTGAACGCCATCACAATCCTGCACTGTCAAGCATGATGGTGGAAACATCATGCTTTGGGGTCATCAAAGGGTCATACCTTTTATGCAACACATGAGTTAGACATATACTGTCCTATCTTCACTCAGATGGGGAATTGTGGATGGCTGTTACAGCCTTGCAAACACAAAAACAAGTTAAAGTATTTCACAAGAAGAAATTGAATTGCATAGTCTGTGGTGGGAGCTAAAGGTTTGAATTGCCACACATCAGACTGAATTATATTTTAAATCTGAGTTTGGTAACGACCACACAAGGGCTATGGGATCAAGAATTAAGTCATATTTTGTGAAGGTGTCAAAATAATTTGTTTAAACACTTTATATTATAATTTGACTATATCGTAAGTTCTGTAATAATTAAATAAAATGTTCTAGATATGTAAAACTAATATTTTACATTGACACTCCCGGCCATCATTGTTGAGCCCTGCACAACTAACAAGACAACAGACCCCCCCTCCTGACATAAGGAGTCCACTGGCTGCTTTCAAAATCCAAAAGAATCGCAAAGCGAAGGAAATGCAGCTTAAAAAAAGCAAAGCAAAAAAGCATGTTGTTGTTTCCATGCCAACAAACATACCTTATTTGGACTGAAAACAAATGTGTTAGCAGAATGCAGTAGCTTCCCTGTATCCATCTACAAAGAGTTAGTTCCCATCACCCCCTCTCCCCTCTCACATGTGTCCTATCTGGGGCGAGTTCCAGGGACCTGCGAGGCGGAGTGGGACGCCTGCATTCCCAAAGTCCTCCATGAGGTCCCAGCAGCGCCCCCGTGTGGCGGCATATAGTTCACACTGAAGGGACGCGAAGAAGAGGATGGTGATGAGGAGGAAGTGGTGGGTGCAGAGACAGTTGACTGTAGCCTTGATGAGCGCGGAGAGGAAGGATGGGATGGAGAAGTATTCAGGAGAGGTGGGGGTGGGGGTAGGTTGAGCGTGGGGGGTGAGGGTGCATGTAGAACGGTCTGTGTTCGGCTGGGGCCAGAACTAGAGAACGAAGCCACTGTTTTAGGGTGGGTGTCCAAGAACCTCTGCTGGGAAGTTAGAGTGGCTCCGGGCTGTTGGGAGGAGGCTGAAGAAACCATGTGGTGAAAGACCCCTGCAGACGAACAGCACACAGAGACAGGGGCAGAAGACAGAGAACGGGGGCTCAGCCAGATGTGCACAGCAGCAAAGCCAGTCCAACACACAAGCACAAGGAAAGCACAGAGGCATTGCACTCAACACTCCTCCGGTTGTAACTGTCAGCATTCAGTTGACTCCATTTCCTTATTTTTTTTTTATTTAGATTCACATCAGTCTGAGGCGTTTATTAAATTTTTTAAATCCACTTGCAGTGTGCTTTTTAGAGAGTGGGAAAATGATTTTTTTTCAATATTTAGCTCTCTCAGTGAGATTGCTTTGCATTCCCGCAGAAAACATGTTTGCATTCTCCCACAAAGATAGTGTTCCCTTCCCCCACAAAGATGGCATTCTCTTATAAAATATGTTCCTTCATAAACATGTTTCCATTCTCTCACAAAGCATGCATTCCCTCACAAAACATGTTTGCATTCCCTCACATAGATTGTGTTCCCCCGCGAAACGTATTTGTGTTACCGCAAAAACGCATTCGAATTTTCTTGCAAAACAAGTTTTCGTTTCCTCAAAATGTTTGCACTCCCATAACATACTTACTTTCCCTCACAAAACATTTTCAGGCGCCCTCGTAAATATTAGGAACATATTTGCATTTCATTACAAAACATGTTTGCGTCCGCTCACAACAACATTCCCTGATAAAACATGCATTCTTTCACAAATATTCTGTTCCTTCGCAAATTATTTCTCTTACCTCATAATAATGTTTGATTAAAAAAAAAAAAGTTTCATTTACGCACAAAGATTGTGCCCCCATAAAAAAAGAATATTGAGTTCCCCCACAAAACAATTGCAACTTAAGTTTACATTTCATGCAAAATATTGCTTGAACTTTTGTGTTCCCTTATAAAACATAGTTGTATTCCCTCAGAAAACATGTTGCCATTCTTTTATAAAGATTGTGTTCCTTCACAAATCAAGTATGAATTCTCTCACAAACCATGTTTTTGATTTCTCACAAAGATTGCGTTTACATGCAAAACAGAGATTGCATTCAATTACAAATGGTCAAATTCAATGGTCCATCGGAGCAGTTTTATAAAGGAATGGTTCCGACAACACTTCCTACTTTCACTGCAAAATTATTGTGGCCATAATCACAAAAGACTTCACAATCTCTTGTCAAAAAATACTCTGATCAAACGAATCCATCTAAAGCTGTATTGTTGTTATTTCTTGACAGGGCAAGTTATTATTAGTATTATTTTTTGCTTATTATTGGTGGAAATTAAGTCTCTCTTGCCATGTATTCAACAGGACACTGATCTTGCAAGTGGATTTTAGATGCCGAATGGTAAACAAAATCCTAAATAAAGCACCTTCAGAGACTTTTACAACAATTGGCGATCCATTGTACTCATAATTAACCAGCTACAAGTCAAAGCCAGCAACTCTAAACTGAGGAGTGAGTTCACAATGAAATGCCTCGACATCTATAAACATCTGCCACTCGGGCGAACACCCAGAGGATAAAGTGAAGGTCACTGTGGGAGTCAAGGTTCTCACCAGTCACAAGCACAGAGCTTTACTGATCCAAATCATCAGTGTCTATTACATTCAAGTTCAAGTTATATTTCACAATGAGATGTTTGGAAAAACTCCTCTTGTATGAATAAATGAAAACATTCAGTCAGTTAATTTATTTATAGGTGCTTTGGACCCATTTTCACTTCCTCTAGGCGTACAACCAGAGCCAATGCGTGGTAAGCACTGCAAGCGTCGAGGGAGAGCCAATGCTAGGCATTCACTTACCTTCACTCTACATGTTGTGCAAATCAAACTTATTACGTTCATACATATAAAAATGTTCCACTAACCTCCTGCAGCACCCCCTGCCAGTCCCGCCGTGGAAAAACTACCCAGTGTCGAATGCCCATTAACCAACCGGGGGGCTCCACTGGTGGTTGTTCCAGCCACCTGAGCACCAAACAAAGGCTGGAGGACTGAAGCCCCTCCCAAAGGAAAATACTGTCCCACTGATGATGCGGAGGAAACTGTGGCAGCTCCGCCCACTTTTCCGCTCAGAATGCCTCCAGTGGCTGCAGCAGATATGAAGAGGTTCTGGCTGGCCAATCCGCTCACAGTTTTCAGGTCCCACTCCCGTACTTTCTGTTTCGGCAAAGGTCGCTCCGCAATGCTAACAACTGAGCGACCGGTCCCATCCTGGCTTAAGAAGAGATTCGAGTTCCCGTACAGTTCTCGCTCCAGTCTCCTCTGGGGTTTCTGGTCCGAGTCAGAGTCCGTACCACCTTGCCGAAGGTCTGGAAGAGCTTGCTTGGGGTCCGAAATTGGGGAGAAGGTGGATTTCCACTTGCTGGCTCCAGAGGAGGAGGATACTTCGCTGCTCACACTACTGGCCCCTGATTTACGTCCCTGGGAACCTGTAGAAGAATGTGAACTCTACTTGTACGTCTTGTAACCGAAAGGTAAAACCAAGTAAATAAAAACCCTAAATTACAGAATAGTTACCTCTTTCCAAATCTCGGACTGGTCCATCCCGGTCTAAGGAGATTGTTGCTATTTTCCTTTCAATTCTGAAAGTAAAAAAAAACAGATGATCATGAAAACCAGTGGCCTGCATTTACTGGTTAGAACATGTCTTTACTGAACTTATCCGTCTCCAGTGGGAATGCTTACCTGCTTGAACCGGAGGTGTCTGGGAGGTAATTGTTCCCTTCTTCATCAGAGCTTGGGGTGGAGGAATAGCGACTGGTGTTGTTGAGTTCAAGAGGACGTTCTCTTTTCAAAATAGGTGGTTGATCCAGACCTGGACCGCAGGGGCTTCGACCTGACTGCTCCGGGGAAGAGATGGCAGAGATCTCCAAAGGCTGGTTTATGTTGTTCACCTAGGCAAACAATCACGTTTTTCTTTGATTTGGAGAGGCCTTAACAACCCAAACATTGGACATTTTACTGAGCTCACCATGGAATTGATATTAAGCGGTGATCCAGAAGAATGGCTTGAGGAGCCCAGTCCTGGGAACCCTCTTCTTTTAGGGGACCCAGTCATAGGCACAGCACCAGATGAGCTTCTCTTCCGTCGCCCTCGTTTACGGCTATCTTGTGAGCTTGGAGAGTGATGCCTATGATGATTGTGGTGGTGATGGTGCTTATTGTGATGGTGGTGACCATGCTTTACTGACCCCTGTTGGAGCCTTGAGCCTCCTGTGGAGGATGAGGATGAGGAGGAAGATGAGGAAGAAGAGAAGAAAATACGCCTACGAGCTTCGCTGTCCAAGGGCTCTGTGTCAGATTCTATCCCTTGCCTCTCATGACCATCCTCAGGAGGCAGCCGCGGTGGGCCATCGGCATACTGAAGAACACCTCCTGTGCCAACCGGAGGACTGAAGCCTGAGCCACGGTGCAGTACACCCATGACTGGGGTGCTGTGAGGAGGGGGGGATGCATCGAAGTCCTTTTCCTCAGTTAGCATGATGGAGTGAGAGCCGTTCACCAGCCCTGAGTATCCTGTGAAAATAAGTAGTCATTTAAAGGGAAAGTTCAGCTTGAAAGTTCCACTTTGAAGTTGCACCTACTAGATTAACAAACATGACAATCCTTCCATTGGTTACCTCATTAACTGTATTAAGAAGGCCATTGACACGATCTCATTTGTTAAACATAAGTTGTGTACCAGGAAGCATTATCTAATTTTCCCTACAGTGAAAACGATTTTGATTATCAATCAAATTCATTAACGACAAGCGCAAGTAGGTGCCAAAGGTGGATCTTCAATGGGCTGATGGAGAAACTCTATGTAGGAATTCTCCATTTAAAGGAGAGTCATCTCTTTCTGAATACAACATGGTCCCAGAGCATTGCAGACAAAGCACACAGTACCTGAGGTAGGTGTAAGGGGTGGCTTGCCATTGCTCTGTCCTGGTGGATTAGTAACTGGACTGGGAGTGTTTCTCTGCTGAAGGAATATAAATTAAAAGTAAGACTATTGTCAGACATTTTTAAAAGTTCACAAAGAGGCCCATACCAATCTTTCCACACGGTTCGGCAGCACCACACTTGCCAGTGGAATACTGACAGGAAGTTTGCTGGGATGCACAGTGCTGAGGGGGATACTGATTGGTAGACTGGTTATAGTGTCACCAGGTATGGCCTGGTTTTTCTCTTTATCGGTCTGTAATTGGGAAAAGGAAGCTTTGTTTATTAAACACACAGGTTTGTGCAACACATAGAATCCACGGATTGTCAAATAAAGGTCAAAATTAAGACATTTTTGTTTCATAAATAGAAACATTGTTTAATTAGCACAATTTTTATACAAGTGCTTATAATTGACTTAGAATGTAAATATTCCTACAGTGTTTCCCCTACTATTCAACAGGCACATACGGCTTAAGGCTGGCAAGAAAACCCCCCAAGAAAAGATCAAAAGAAATATTTTTGTTCATAAAATAGAACTATTTACTTAATAATTGGATTAAATGATTAAACCACAAATCAGAAGCACCACTTTCTCAATACCCCTACTCTTCCTGTTGTAAACTTGTAGCGGGCAAAACCTTGGTAAGAAATTCAAGCTAACTGATCACTCTGGTGTTTAACGACTGGTAATGCACTACATAGTCATGAATTAAGATCCTGCATTTGGACCTTGGAGAAAATCAAAATAGAAATCTTTAGCCAGTCACTAGATCTGAATCCAACAGAATGGAAAGAGCTCAGAGAAACTCCATGTTGCCTGGTGATAGCCGCAAAATGCCGGCATGGTTGAGATCTAGAGGATACAACTTACCTCTGTAAACCCCTAAAATTACTTTATTTTTCATGGATTAAACTTATTTCTTTAATTTAGTCTTAAAGTAGAGGATGAAAATAAGAGATCTCTCTTTTCTATTCTTTGAAAATGGGAAAATGTTACAAAAAATGACATTGTAATTATGGCAAAATACTGTACTGTGTGGTTTTCAGTGGTCATTAACAGAGTGCTTACCCGTTCTGTGTTCCTGGCTGCTTGAAGCTCAGCTGAAGGTGAAGCACAAGCAAGTTTTAATCCCAGGGTTGGAGAGGAAATGGCCCCAGTGTCACCCCTGAAAACACCCGTGATCAGAAACCAATCAACAAATACAACACGACTTATCAGTATTCCAGTACTCACCGGTGGATGGTACTCAGAGCTCTAATCTGATTTGCTGTCAAGTCTTGGTTAAGGTGCCTACGGAGGGCGATCTTGGCAGGAGAAAAGCGTGTGTAGTCGGGGAGGGGTTGTCCTAGCTGCCTGGTCCTGGGGTCCTGGGTGGGAGGGGTTATTTCATGATCAGGGGAAATAGGCAGGTAGTGAGCGAGCAGCTCATTTTTGCTGGTAGTGATTCCTCCACATCTATCATAACCAGGAGAAGAAGTTCCATTGATGGGGAGTTCTGGGCTGAGGCCGTTGAGCCCCACGGAGGCCTGTGGAGGAAGTTTATGGGTGTCAGGATCCAGTGTGGGCTCAGAGCCATGGAGGGTTTTTCTGTAAGAGGATGCCTCACACGGGCTGTAGGAGGACTTGAGCTGCAGGAGCTCCTGCTGCCTCTGGCTCTTCTCCAGTTCTACAATGCTGATCTGCAAACAAACAGCAGGGGGAGCCAGTGATGCATACTGACCAATGCTGCACAGTTCCAATTCAGTTCAGTAGAGTAGATGACAAAAATCGAATGCATGCAGTTACCTGGAGCTCCAGACAGTGGCGCTGTTTCTCTGAAATTTGCCTTCTCAGGGCTGCTTTTTCCTTTAGCAGAGTCTCCAAACACAAAGAGCCCCAGTCCAGTTTCAGCTCCTCACACCGTGCCTTCAGCTGATACACAAAACAACATTGAATTTCCCTTTTTGCTAAGAAACCATTTGTTTGCAATCTGTGATGGGACGGACCAGCAGCTGGCTCTGGTCCCGTAGCTCAGCCATGTCGTTCTCCAGCTCTTTGGTTTGCTCACGAAGCTGCATGTTATGAGCCGTGATCTCCTTCTGAGCTTGAACAAGGTCCTCCACAGTCACTGCCTTCACACCCAGCTGTAACACAAGGGGAAGATCATGCATTTAGCAAACAGTTGCAGAGCTGGAAAAGTTAGTAGTAAGTGAGTCATACCTCATCCAGTTTGGACTGGAAAAGCTCATGGATCCTCTCTTTGTGAGAATGACAAGCGTTGAGCAGCTGCTGGGCTTGACCGGACAGTTCTGTGTGTCTCAGCTGGGAAAAGAAGCCAAGTTTATCGTATTATACATTTAAATTGAATAGTGAAGAAAGATTTATTTTCTATTTCTTTATTATAACTAATGTGACTAAAGATATATCTGTATGCAAATTGATGATGCTCAACCAATCACTAAGCACCAAGGTCCCAGAGCAGCCAATCAAAATCGAGCACCTCTGACATTCATTCAATAGCCATATTTCCGTTCAAAGAAGATGCTAATTAAATTTATGTTGTTACTTAAAATATTTACAGGTAAAGCACCATTTCCATCCAATGAGTCTAAAAGAACAAAATTGTCATTCAATCTATAACACCGTCTTTAAACACGAAGCCGAGACAGCTCTTTGGGATACCCAACCGGTCAAGACAGTTCAGGGAGGCGATGATCCCAAACTGCTTTGAAGACAGACTTTGGCTAAGGAATTTTAGAATCACCAAAGCAACATTTCAGATGTTGTGAAATGAAATCGGTTTAATGATTAGTCCATTAATGCCATGGAATCATGCCCTAGTTCTGACAGAAAAACTGTCCCATTGCATTGGGATTTGTTCTGTAAATGTTTCCATCGTAGTTTATGCACATTTATGCAAGTTTATCCCACTCAGTTGTGAGCAGAATTTTTTTTAATGTGATATTCCAAAATGTGCATAAAAATATGTGGATGAAAGCAAAGCTGCTGGTTCACAGTTTTAACCGCAACAGTGGAAACTGAGACCAATCACTATGTTTGCTATAGGCAAAGCTGCAGCCAACTGAATGTTGAAAAGATCACTAAGAACGTCTATATTTCGTTTAACTGACCAAAAGTTTGTGACTTGAGTCCGTATTGAGCAAGATTTAGAGCTAATGTAAGGCAAAGTAATCACTTTTGGTCTGTGGAGTTTATATTAGATGGGTACCTATAAAACCAAGCAATATGTTCAACTAAACATTGAGGTACGTTTTGACTAATTTATCCCTGAACTGTAGCTAAATTAAGCCATTATTAGTATGCCATCACTGCTAGGACACTCAACAGGTCCATCTTTCTAAATGACAGAGATCTAACTTCTTAAACGATCACCAACAGAAACTTGAAAGTGTTTATCCTAAACGTCACAAGCAACCACTCAACTATAAGTATATATAACTCTATATAACTCTGTTCCCAACGAGTCTACACTTCGCTTAGGATATTGAAGCATCATTATTTATGAAGTGTGATTACTTTTAGCTCGAAAACATGACATTTACTCCAAATAAATGCAATGAGAAAAAGAAAGATTATTATGGTCTTGAATAATTTTATTAATGTATGAAAAATAAATCGGAATATTTAAAAAAATGGACCAAAATGGTTACAGCTGGGCGGGGTTCATCAGCCAATGACTGATGTGTCACATGTGTCAAACTCAAGGCTTGCCATGTAATCTAATGTGGCCCGCGAGAGCTTAAAAGTTTTGAGTGTCTAACAAAAAAAACTACATTTCCCACAATGCCTACGGTAGCCGCGACGGTGTTTCCGCATCCCTACTCACAAGTGAAACTGCAGAGCTGCCAGCTTTCACACATTGAACGTAAGACTTAAGACGCATTTGAGTGATCTCTCACGCCACACCTCGATTTCTCACGCTAAAATAAATTTCAAGATGTGAAATGGGCGGAGCTAATAGTTTATCTGTTTCTTGAGCCTGATAATAAAAGATGATTATCGATATGCTATGTCTGTGAGGGCTAAACAAATTACAAAAATGCTATTTTTCTTTATTCTCTTGGACAGTTTGATCCTTCATTAATGTGGGTTTACATAAGCTGACAAATCAGAAGGATTTATATTAGAACAACAAGCGTACAATTGTATACACTTAAATACGTTATAAATAATGAGTTAACATTAAGGAGTAGTTACATTTATTTTACATTACATTCGATTACATAGTTTTATATATCTGGCCCTTTGAGGACAGCCATTATGCTAATGTGGCCCTCTGTGAAAATGAGTTTGACACCCCTGGTGTAGGTGCTATGCATTTGCATCCCATCACATGATCATGACAGAGATTACAGAGTTACTATACAATAGATCTATCTATACTTAGCAAACAAAGTAGACTTATTTTTGCCAGTGTGTGAGCAACACTAAGAGGATTCTCAAAAAATTACCTTCTCCTGCTCCAGAGCCTCCTGCAGGTTGCTGCGGTACTGTGGTGTCTTCATATAAGCCATGAACTGCAGGTACTGTGCCTTCATGTTATCTACACAACCAGAAACACCATTCAAATTCAATTCCTGATCATGCACACACAAAATTTGACTGACGTAGACTCACCCAGCAGAGCCTGCAAGCCCGGTGGAGTAGGGCCTGAGAGGAGCTGGCTGGAGGTGTAATGCTGCACTTTGGGAGGTAGCTGATAGAACGGGCTCTGAGGCGAGCGGTACGCATCTGTGGGTCAAATCCACAAACATCAGAATCCATGGTAAAGTCATAAATGAACACGATATCACGAGGCGAGTCTCACCCGGAGCAGGGGCTGCAGAAAGGGTCTTGGCATGCAGGAGGTCAAGGGCGCTCTGGCTCTTCTTGTTCTTACGCTCGACAACAGTGGCCGTGACTGCCTTCTTGGGACGGCCACGCTTCCTGTTTCCAAGTTTTCTGCCCCTAGGTAGAAGTTTGGCCCGGCGGGGTTTGGGAGATGGTTTAGATGGAACAACAGTGTCCAAGCTCTCATCATCTTCATCAGAGTCCCGATGTGCCTGCTGACAATTAGAAAAGTTTATTTGCTGTTTGTAAATCCGAGGGAACAAATTAAGTTTTCTGTAGCTCTACCTTAAGCTCTTTTGGCTTGGTTGGGGTGGTGGTGTTGCTTTTGTTCTCTTTATTGTCCTTCTGTGGGCGCCTTCTGGCCACCTCCTGTTCCTCCTGAAACCAAAAACACACTATGATATTTAACTGGATGTGCTTAACTCTACCAAAACAACATGATTTAAGAGTCTTACCCTGAGTTTAGGATTTTTGAGACTAGAAAAATAGTTTTCAAGCTGCAAAACGAATAGAAAAGTTAGTTGGATGTTCTTAAGGCATTCAGATATACAGTTACAGTGGGGTGAATACATATTTTTTTAAATAATTTTCATTTTATTGAGTTAAATTATCCTTTTATTTAGTTAAATTAATTAAAATCTTAATCATCTGCCAACCAGCAAGAATTGTGGCTCTGCAAAGCACTACATACTCAACCTGACTCAATACTCTTCCACTAGGGGAACAAAACCATCTACGGACACCAGTGACAAAATTGTAGACATGCACAAGTCTTGGATGAACAGTTTGGTAAGGACACATCTATAATATAATTCAAGATACCTGCTATTTTCTGTCTTGGGCTCAAAACAAGATTTTGTTTACGGATACTCAGTGGTCTTGAGAAATGCGAGGGATCAGGCAAATTCAGTTCACTGACTTAACTCACTTGCAAAAAACACTAACAACCCCCCCAACACAGTCCTGGATTTAAATACAGCTGTGCATGAAACGCCCGAAGCTTAAGCCAGCCCATCAAGGCCTATCTGAAGTTTGTCAAAGAACATCTAGATGATGCAGAGAAGGCAAGTGAGTTCTTGAGGACAGATAAGACCAGAAACTTTTGGTATAACCAAACAAAGAAAGGGGGTGGAAGCAACATGCTTTGAGGGTGCTTTCTGCAAAGAAGGTTGAGGGGAAGACCTACAGCAACCTCTTACTTTAGATGAGAGCACTGAATAAGTTATGGCTTGGTCTTTCCAATAACCATAAACACCCAGCTAGGGCAACACAGTAGTGGCTGCAAGAAAAGGGTCAAGAATTGGCCTAGTCTGCAGACCTAAACCCAATAAGGAAACTATGTAGGGAGCTGAAAGTCTGTGCTCTCCACAAGATGACCCCAATAACCTGAAAGATCCACTGAATGCAACAAGATGAGTATTAACTATATTTAAAAAAAGCATACACTGCGAGTTATGGATAATTTAAAGATTATCTAAAATAAAAATGATAGATCTTTATGATATTTGAAAGGAAGAATACTTGATAAACACTTGCACATCCAAAACTTATACCAATACTAAATCAATCCCAACATCCAAACAAGAAATTTATGCTTGATATTCCACCCCTGCCGTTTAAATAGATTTCAACATTCTCCTTTCTATTATTGTTAGCCTAGTAATAAAAGGTCAATGCAAGGAACACTCCCATTGTAAATAACTCTGGATACTTACTATGGTGCGGTCTATTGTATGCAGATAGTACGACACAGGCTTTCCCGTCCATGATACAGATCCCCTCAGCGGAGACAATTCAACTACTCGCATTATCGTTCCGATATCTTAAATAAATAAAAAAAAAAACACACACACACACAAATTAGACAGAGTTCCAAAAAATGGTCACAGAATTTAAAAAAAATTGAATTAGGAGTGGCTGTAAACTCACCGCTTAGGTTTCGACTGTTTATTCTGAAGTTCAGAGGGGCAAAGGGTTTTGAGGAAACTATTTTTCCCCCTACAACAGAAAATGGCCATGTATCAACACCTTGACATCATTCCAAAACCCGAGTCTGAGGTCAAAGGTCAAGCAGACATGTTGACTCAGGAGCCTTTGAGCTACGACACGGATTCTTTCGTTTACAAAGGTACACAGTCATGAAGTTAAGAAAACCATTCAAAAGGATGAATCGACAAACGTAAAATGTGCCACAAACCTTCCTTCATGTTGGCAAAACGCTCTTTCAGCTGATGGTCCACCTCAGGTCCAAAGGCAAAGTTATTTACAAAGATGACGCTGTAAAACACAGAACGCATTACTGATTTAATCAGGAGATGTACACATTGGTGTATAAGCCTGAATGATTCTACCTTGTGTTGGCTATGCGTTCTTTCCACTCCTCTGAGAGGAAATCTCCCCTTTCCAGCTGCAAAACAAGATAAACACAATTTATAACAATGGATTTTGAATAAATTCTAACATGTGCTCGGATGAATAAACTCGGACGTACCGTGTACTCGCCATGTTTTTTGCCATACCACTTCATCCATCTCTTAAACTCTTTGTCCATTGACTGAACACATAGAAGACAATCAGGTTAATGTAAAATGTCTACTTTAAGGGAGACCAGAGATGCTGTGAATCGTACCTCTGCATAAGTAGCTGGAGTATCTGCTTTCTCCACCCCATAGTAATGTTTACAGCTGGTGGCCGCAGCGACCTGGAGGACTACCTGTCCAACCCCTGGGAATCCCAAAAAAAGATACCGTCTTGGTATAGGCTTTTAAACAATTGTACACCCCAAACTTGAGATACCAACTACTAATGTGTTGTTTCATTATTCCATTTGCTTCATCAAAGATCTCTCCAAAACTTCTGAGAATTTTTTTAAAGAGGCAAACTTCTGCTCTTCCATGGGTCTTCAATGGAGAAGCAAGCGAATCTGCAGGTTACCAACTGCCCACTTGACAACGGTTCCAAAATGGAATCAATCCCACAGTCTTAAACCACATTGTTTAACAGAGCAACCAATTTGGCATTTCTCAGCTACGGAACTAGCTTTAACCATCTCGTTAGCATTGGTTGTATTTTATGTGCTACTTGGATATAAAGATACATTACTGACCACTCCCTAGATCCACAAACGTGTCTTCCTCCATCATCTCCATCTCATCGATGATCTGTGCCACCAGGTCGAAGGACGTCTCTCCGTACACCTCTGGAGAGAAGGGCTCGTAGTTGTTGAGTTTTTCAGGGTCGGTGACAGAGTGGTTGTAGACCTGCTGCAGGATGTGACGCAGCAGGCCATTGGAAGGCCGCTTGTTAAGTTTCATGGGTTGGGTGGTCCCTTTCCACTATAAAACAAATAAAGGCAAATGAACATTGCGCTTGAAAATCAAACTGTTGATTTTCTGATGGACAGTCTGCAGATACCAGTTGGTGAATGCTGTCAATCGCTCTGTTGTACTTGTCGCACAATCTCTGCATACTCTCAAAGCTGCAAGAAAGGGGAGATATTGATTATTCTTAACCATTTTAAGGCTCCTGGATCAGTGTGTTATGAACTTTGGTAAATGATTGCTTCACCTCTTGGTGTCGTAGTCGATAAGCACATAGTTCTCCATGGCCAGTTTAAGATCTGGGATTTCTTCACACACCCAGCTGGACAAAGTCATTGGTAGAGGAACTTTGTTTTAATATTTCTATTGATAAATAACCTTCTGACAATTCACATATTACACAGCATGCCAACTCACCGGATAGTTTCAATGATTTCGTGAGCAGCATCATGGTGTTTATCCTGGGGACAAAGACAGAAGTTTAGCATAATGGAAAAGTATAAGTTTTATTCGTTATCAAATCGTTTCTATAATTGCTCCAGAAACATGACCATTTCGACTGAGCCAGACCACTTTGATGCACCCAATGAGGGCTGGCACAAACGGGTAGATTATAACATTACCAAAGGCTGCTTACTGATCCTATTAGTCAATGAATGTTAAGACACAATAATCAACTGTTTGAAAGAAAACAGGACGTTACTGGAGTGTAAGGCCTTCAAAACACAATGTGCAAAACTTTTTTGATAAATACATTTTTTTTAATTATTTGTGGCCATTTTGCCTTTATTTAGAACAGGTAGGACAGTATTGTGGCAGGAAGATAAGCGGAGAAAGGATGAAAAATGATAACTTGTTCGGGTCTCTGGGATTTGAATTCGCAAGGAGTGTAAAGGTTCACAAAAAAAAAAAAAACAGGTTGTTGTCATGGTTTGGCCAAAAAAAAAGGTGAAAATTTCCTTGATTTTTAATTATTTATTTATAAAAACGTACTTTATTTAGGGTGTAATGATATGCATATTTAAAGGTTCAATGCAAATTTGCATATTCTTACACCCCTAACATATGCATGCTCAATTATGAAAAGTACTTTTTCTAAGCTTACGGAATGGGATTTTGTACTGCAAAAGACAAAATTTTATAATCCAGGAAATCTCTACTCATTACCCTTCTTTGCATACACTCTTTCAGCTCAAAAACAAATCCACTCTGGCCTGATGTTCAGCAGAAAATACATGCAGCATTGCGTGAACATAATCATTTAGATTAAGAAATTTTTAAAGAAACCCTGGAAGGAGCTACAGGTCTATACATAATCAACCCTATGAGGTTTCGATAATTATTGTCAGTGAAAACAAGAGACAATGTCATATATTTCTGTATAATTAAGACAAATCAATCTAAATCTTCTTGTGGAAATAATTATATTTTAAAGCTGCAAGCAGCAATCAAAGGACTCGAGCACCCCAGCCGTCATCACCCTACAACAATGTGAAAATTTAAACCATGTTGCACATAGTTTAACAAAGCCGAAATAGATTCACAATTTTACAACCCATATGCTTTGAGATAAGACTGATGCAGTTCGAGATAAAAGATTCATCTCTAGGAATAGTTTGTTAAAAGTATGACTAAAGCAAAAGTGGCCATTTTTAGAGGTTTTTTGCCCGATAACTTCCTATCGAGTTTGGAAACGCAATCTTTTTTAGTTATTTTTAAGTCCTGATGGAATTTCATTTGCATCACACATTAGGTGGTGCTATAGAAACAGTGTGAGAAATTTAAGATTGTAAAAATGCGCAGATTACCACATACTCCAAACAAATCAAATAAGGTTCTATGCACCTTCAGTGCTCGAGCCCTAACGATGTACCATTTGTTGTTTTAGATTGTATTATGTGTTTAGAAGCAAGTTATTGCATGTGTTCTCCAAGCTCTGCATGGTTTAGAAGAGGCCATGTATGGAACATGTGGAAATGCCCCTGTTGAACCTGGTCAACCCTGCAGCTGGAGCTACGCTGCTGCCTGACCCAGTGACCCACTTTCTTTCCCAGAATCCTTAGAAGCCCCACGGCTGCCGACGTGTGCCGCTGCATAACCAGGCTCCTCCTCGCTGTTTTCCCGCTCAGCTGTACAGATGGCGGCTCTTGGTGTACTCATACCAGCCCTCCTCTGATTATACTGGGAGATAACACAGCCAGTGTCCAAAGCCAAGATTATTTGATCCCGAATGCATCAGTTATGTTATTTCTAGATGCCGTTGAACACTAAAGCCAAGACAGATGGCAATGTGTACAACTAGCAGATACGTCAGCTCACGTTTAAGGAGGAAGGGGAGGGTGGTGTCTTCCGGTGCACAGCAACACCAGAGCTCTTGCTAAAAATATCCAGAGGAAAGCTGGGAGGATGGCGAAGAGCAAAAAATAAAAGCAGGACAGCCCTGGTCACGAGCAGCCCCAAAAATGGACTTCATTCACCTCACAAGGACTTGACTCACGACTGAACAAATGACTCACAGAACTGTTCTTTTCGTTTGGGTGACGTCACGGGTCACGCCCAACTGAAATAAAGTAGTTAAACTAAAACAGCAATTAATCACAGGAGCTTTGTAAGCATTTAGAGGCACTTTAAGTTTCCAGATACAGATGCAAATGGGTATAGCGAGAGCAAGGAAGAAAGAAAACAAACAAAAAAAAAAACTCTCCTACCTTTCACTCCAGGTGACAGGGAGCACAATATTGAGCCATGTGGATAAATGGCACACTATTTTAGACGAGGAGTCTATAACTGCCAAAGAGACAGCGGGAGAGGAAAAAAACAAATGGCCAGCTCTGTGACAGAATAAGCAAATCCTTCTATTTCAGGGCATCCCCCGCAGACTTCACAATCTACAACCTTTCTGATGCCATGTTGCCATGCCAAATTTAAAAACCTCAACACAACAAAACGAATTTTAGGTCAGAAGTTTCATGCGACAACACGCCTCAATCAAAAGCCATGGTTGCCAACGGGTCTTCATATATCTGACCCAATGGGTGGTGCCAATGAAAAAGTTACGCACTGCCATAACGGATCCATTTTTCACAAGGAGACGGACCAATGAAAGCTGGCTTTTGATGATGTCAGTACAGCGGATTTTTATAGCGACTTTGTATATGAAACATAAAATAGCGCACCAGAAACCCACTCTTTACTACACATTTTTATGAAACAGCTCCCTTTGATCAGCCAAAAAGCGGCTATAAACCACTTGACATCCATGATTTTTTTTATGTCTTCTTTGATTTCTAGATAAAGGTATTTGCATTCTTGTTGACGGAAAGAGAAATTAACAGGTTAATCTCTCTTGTACCTCGAGGTATTATGTTTTTCTGTCGATTTCACCAATTATCTTCCCAATTCTAGCTTCCATGCCAAGACATACCATTACCCTATAGAAAAGCAGCATAAGTCAGTTCTGAAATTTTATGGTACCCATCCATAGTGGGTACTGTGTAATCCAAGGGGAACTCTTATTAGGTGGGACCAAAGGAACACCTGGGTTCAAATGAGAATGAACTAGAGGAGTATTGTCACTGCAGTTGTAGAAGACTTGACGACTAAAACAACCAGCCCTGTAAACAACCTGTGCTTCAGAGAAAGCCACATTTTCGATATGAGTAAAGAGAGTGAATATACGCACTATGCGTGGCAGCAGGGACATGAGACTGCTCTTTCTGTGAAAACCACAGCTTCTAATCTACTCCATCATTTCCGATGACTATCACCTCATTGGCTAACTTGAGGAGAGAATGTTTTCTTACCAAGTTGTCACTACATTTTTTTGTACAGTTTTTTTTAATTCATTCACAATACTTTGCAGACAGGCTCCTAGTTTCCTCATGAAAACCCGTTCCAAAATGAGGTTTGTGGAAGACGCAGCCTACTGTTTAACAGATCAAAAGCTCTGGATCACTGGAGTTAATCACAGTGTGGATTTTGTGTATTATGTGCAATGACTACACAAAGCTTTCAGAAACAACAAACAGTAGAGCATCAGACTTAAAATCCATGTGCAATCAGGATTTCATGGTCAGCAGTTTCAGACGGTGTGTTCAAACTTGAAGTGGAGTGATTCCACTTTTCTTGGTCTGCTATTTTGAATGACAATGAACACTTAATAACTAAATTAAACTAATTAAATACAGGAACTTCGGAAAATGTAGCACGATTTTATTTTCATTGTCACTTCCTTCGTTTGGTAGACTATTTTGACGCCACCAATCCGCTCGTTAAGTCTGACGTCGCGCTACGCTTCCGGGTCCTGGCTCACAATGACAGACAATGGGAGAAGGCACTGAAACGTTGATCATTATTACTCCAAAAACACTTTTAAATCAAGCAAAAATTACTAAAACAGCTAGGATTACGTTGTCACAAAGAGGATCACTTTGTGACCTTTGGGAGTGACTCATAATTTCAGAGATGAGGATGCGACACTATTCTCTCAAAACTTAAGCGAAATGAAAAAATTACATACTTTGTCAATTTGATTCTATTTCTTTTTTGCGTTCAAGCAAACAGCATTTTTTAAAACGGGAAAGTGGTGTACTGCCTTCTGTATGTCCAATTAGGCACAGCAACACTATAAAATATTTACTCTGTTTAGGAATGTGCATGAATATCCAGGATTAACGTTTAACCCCAGGTTTAGTATAAGCAGTGGGAAACGTGATCACAAATAACCAAGGATTCAGTTTATCCTGGATTACATAGGGTTAACAATTTCAAGTGTGAAAAGCTCTAAAGTGTGTACCATACCCAGCAGAGTTGCCCAGGTACTTAATTGCCAAAAAAAAGCAGCATACACCATTGTAAACACTAATCAGACCAGGACCAAATATAGACTTTGCAGATTTGCTTCGGATCCAATGAACCAAAGACACCTTGAGTCTAAATCATTACAATGGCTTTCAACATCCAATATTAACATAACAATACCAGCACTCAATGCTTAACGATCAATCCTTCAGGTCTAGCACGTTTTACAGCCACTAATGTCAGTTATTACGGTTTCTGGGAGATCTTGCCTAAAAAGTTGCTTTTCAAGACATACCAGCCCCATAAATTACAATCAAACACTGTTTTAATGCAAGAAACACAAAATGAGCCATCGGTGTATAGTATCTGAGTGCTTCAGAAGCTATTGAAAACCAGCAAAAACATTATCAGGAACCTAAAAAGCACTTTTAACACTTAACAAAGCACCAAAAATATGGAGAAACTCTTCTGTTGCCTGATGGCACCTCTGCCTTTTGTTTAACACCCCTGTGCAATATTCCACCCGCACGAGGCTTATTTCACGTTTTTCCAGCACAGCCGTGAACACAACCACGACAGACATCTGCTATGTTTACGTTATCTGTAGTTTGGGGACTGTTGAGACAGATAACAATGATAAAGGGAGCTAGCATTGCTATCTGACGGTTAGCATGAAAGCTAGCGTGAAATTCAGCATTCATACAGTAACGCTAGCTGAACACTCATTGACATTGCTGTTTGGGTACAAAGACGCAAAAATTATGTGTTAATTCGTTTATATTTCGAGGAAAATCGTGAATAAAGATACTATTCACAGGTTGTCTGTTTTTAGTGCTGGGACGCTGTCTCAAAAACACACTATGCTTTCTTATTTTTCGAATTATTTTTGTTCTTATCAGAGCATTTTAGTAACTATCTTTTTCCATTATAACAAAATACAAAAGCTTTAATGAATTTTGACTTCTTTAAACAGACAAGATTCCAAAATACAAACAAGCAGCCTACGTATAGACAGCTGTTCACGATTTGGGACACATCCACTAGCCTTGCGATGGCCAACTGGGTCACCAGGCTACACACTAACAATGTTTTCTACTATAAAATAAAAAAGAACACATATGCATTTAAACATTATTCATAATTAGAACAAAAAATAGTTATGTTCAACAAACTTAAGTGTTTTGTGGACTTCAGAGCATCGTCACACGTTCAATATTCATACAACACTTATTAATTTCTTGACATCCGCCTGGCTAAATCCATTTAAAAGTGTAAAAACAATCGTATTTCAACAAGCAATAAAACGATAAAGTCATCAGCACATTTGACACACGTTGTGTTCGACCTAAGTGACCCATTTCTTCTGCTCGCAAGGGAATCCCGGTGCCGATGTCGGTTTATAATTAAATAGTTATGCGGGTATTACTTACATAAACAGGTAACGGCCAAGGATAACCAGCAGCTTCAGCTCCAACCGGCGACTTAAGCTTTAGCTCCAGCTTTTCTCCCATTCTCCCCAGTTCGGCTAATGGACGAAACACAAACTAGAGTAAGATCATTTTCCGTAAAAAAGAAACCCGCCGGATTCAACGCGATACGCCCTCACGCCGGATAACGCTGATGGTGGTGATTACTCAGAATTGTGGGACGAGATCTGGTTGATTTATTATGTTTTAGTAAAGAGAAAGGGGTCGCTTAAGCCGAGCGGCTGCTCCGTCTCGGCAGTACCGCCGCCATCTTACCGGCTCGCGAGAAATGCGCTTGTGTGTAGTGTGGTGGTGAAGGAATCGAACCCAGGATTCGACTCCGTTGAACAATTGTTTTCGACGACGTAACACAAACGAGTCTTTTACGTCATCTGATGAAATTCCACGTCCATTTGAGGCGTGACGCCCAAAACGTGCCACACGATTTTTATTATAATGTTGCATATTTGAATATCCCATGGAGCACGAATATAATTGTTAGGTATTTTTTGTAAACCATTATTTTACTTGGCCACACATCCCAAAAATATCCTTATCCATCAACCAATCCAAAAGCCATAAAAACATCTACAGTATTTTCTTTTTTTACTTGTATTTTTACTCCGTCAATTTCTGCAATGTGATTGTTCTGTTCTATTTGTTTTAATCTAAAAATATATAATAACCTGTTATTGGTTAATTACTTATTTAATTATCTACGTCCTTAATTTATTAAAGGATTCGCTCAAAAAAAGAATACTGGAATTTTACGTTATAGCGCTCACTTAAATACATTCACAATTTTAAGTTTAGCACTTAGAATCAAATAGTCAAGATCCGATTCATTTGAACGGTTCACACGAGTCTGTAGTTTTCGGGTTGTACCAACTAAAACGAAAGGAAAGAGACCAGGGAAATTGGTGTGTGCAAAAAACGAGAGGGGCGAGGCGTCTTCTCACTAACACACACACAGTGCCGGGATTTCTCCTTGACAACTCCTTTCGCATTGGCTGTGTAACGATGACACAATTCTGAAATTAACCGGGCAGTTTGAATCAAGTTGCCGGTGCCAACAACCGTCCACTGATGGAACGTACCATTTCCTCATACTACTACAGAAACATGTGACGACCACGTTTGAGTAGAAGGGCTGTATTACTTATAGGCTTTAATATGTTGTTCTTAAAATACCACATATGTAGTCGTTTTTGTTAATATTTAAAAGAGACATATATCAGAGTAGACAATTTCTATATGTTAGTTTTGTGTTAGCTTAAAGCTAATGTCAATTACTTTATACTTGTGAATAACAAGCCATATGATCAAACAAAAAAGGTGTGTTCTATAATATTATTATTTGGCAACATATGCCAAAAATGTGTATTTCAAACAAATACAATAATACTGAATTGCTAAAAACAATTAAAAAATTAATTTGTTAAATAATTTACAGTGGATTTGTTAAATAGGCCCATGTGATCTACAATCATACATAAAAAGAGTCAATTAGAAATTTCAAGGGCGTTTATAATATAGAATATTTTCAAATAACAAAGCTATGATTATAAATGTGTTGTATTGATTCGTCCCACAGTCAAAATGTGAAGAGAAATAATGAATTTAAGTGTGCATTGGAGTTTTGAGGCTAAAAGCAGAAAGGAAGTTGAATATTAAAAAATGCTTTAGAAACATAGAGCCAGATTCAATGTAAACTTCGCAGTCAACTTCAAAAGATGAATCAATGAACAGTAGATACGGTGATTAAGGATCCACATTAGCTTCAAGAGGGACAGTCAAGAACCAATTTCTCTTTACGGTAAGAGTCTCAAAAAGGTTTTTTTTTTTTTACAAACACATCCCCCCAGCCTCAACAGCAACAAAATGAGTAAATTAGAGTGTAATTTGTGTGCCTATCCAAACAGGAAGTGAAGCCCTAAATCTTGAAGGCGTCTACTGCTTTGAGGGCCTCTCCGATGTGTTGTAACAAGAGTGAAGGAGGACAGGGCAAAGGGATAGATGCAAATAAACCAGCAAGCAAAGCCTGGCACAGTGCCATACTGAACTCACCGACTTTAACTCAGGCAACCATGAATGAATCCAGGGTCACACACAAGATTTTGAGGATTTACTGATGGTAAATAACAGTCTGCAATTTATAAAAAACAAAACACATGCATTAAATGAAGCTTTGTTCACTAATGTTACTAATGTTTTATGTGTTTGAGTTGTTTTGTTGAATATGGAATCTATTCTTCAAAATTGGTAAATCAGTTGAGCATTTTTCTATGCCCCCAACAATGAACAAATCAAGGTCCATAAAGACATGGATGAGGAAGTTGGTCAAACATATCTGACATGATTTGGGCCATTATTTGTAAATTTCTTGTCAATCATTGTACTTCTCTTCTTAAAGAATGGTCAAAATTCCCATAAATCATTGTGCATACTTTCCAGAAGAATTGAAACTCTTATCATTACAAATAATCACATTAAACCAAACGTGTAAGAAGGGAAAATACTCTTATCTGTAATAATCTCTGACTTCTAAAAACGTATTTAAACAAACAAGGCAAAAAGAATACAACCCCAGCACTGTCCTCTGCAGGTAGTTTCCTGTATTTAGGAGTATTCCTGTCTTCACCTTTTGACCCAATACCTCTCAATGTAGCTTCAAGTTGATCAGAGTATGGAACCATTAAGAGTTTTTTAAACAACAATATTTTAAATAAAAGTAGCTGTGATGTCTCATAATCTGTCCACAGTCTCAAACATAAATCTGAAGTACCGGTAATTTTAGGTGTGAATTCTGTTCACAGCATTTTTAGAGGATATAACAGTTTTGGAGTCAGAGAGGCTAGATTGAGATGGTTTGGACATGTGCAGAGAAGGTATAGTGGTTATATTGGTAGAAGAACGTTGGAGATGGAGATGCCAGGCAAGAGGTCAAGAGGAAGGCCAAAGATATATGGATGTGCTGAAAGAGGACATGAAGTTAGTTGGTGCAAGAGTAGAGGATACTGAGGACAGAGTTAGGTGGAAACGGATGATTCGCTGTGGCGACCCCTAAACTGGGAACAGCTGTAAAAGTAAAAGAAGAAGGAGAACAGGATCCAATTAATAGGGAAGCCCATTTCCGCTAATAAGAAGGAAAACTCCCATGTTCTCAACTTACAACTCAGACATCTTTGCCCATTTAGGATCTCCCAGTTGTGATTCCCTTCCATGGTTGGCACATTCAATATGTCCCCCAACAATTTTTATCAGTTAGCTATGGCTGACACCACATATATTTCCAAATTTTCATCTCTTTCTATTCCCTCTAATAATAAAACAAGGCTAAACATCAGAATCAGGCATCTGGTCCTGCCGTGTGAATCAAACGTTGGAAGATGTAATTTTGTTTTAATTAAACCAACACTGCCATCTAGAGGTCAGTAGCTGGACTGCATGTGTAATGCCTTCAAGCATTGTGTAAGGTTTCCCGTCATTTTTTATGCTTGGAGTTTTAAGCAGAACGGTAGAATAAATGGATAGAGTTTGAAAACAGATAAAATTTTAGGCCGCTAGGCACCTCTATGATAAAAATCCCTGTAACGAAACCCTTATTATTTATTTGTTTGTACATAAAAGTTTTGGAACTAGAACCTTCAGTGGCAATATACTGTGTTGTACCTTTACATTAAGTAACAGGAGCATGTTTTGTGGCCATTCCTGCACTAATGAACCCTATTAAGCATCTGTACAGCATCATCAAAAAAGAAAGAGAGAAAGTCTCCATCTACCAGCTTTGTGGTGGAAAGGGGATTCCAGTGGAAAGCTCTTGCTTGTGAACCCTGTGTAAGAACAGTTAAGGCAGTGCTGGAAATTACGGTTAATCTCAAGCTCCACTGTGAGTCGAAGGAGGGATGGGTGTTGAAACTTTCGCCCACCAGTGACAACCATTACTGGCCTTGAGAAACTCACCAGTTTCCCCGTAGCTCCCCGGGTGCTGCAGTTATGGCTGCCCACTGCTATGTGTGTGCGCACACTTGGATAGGTGGAATGCAGAGAACCAATTCGTCGTATGCATCTCTCCATCCTTGGTCCTGATGTCACTTTTTATTTCATTCCAAAACACACAGAAGCTTCTCGAATAAAGAAGTTTATCGTATTCCCATCAGACTACAGGACAGGTCCCAGTAATCTGTTTTTAGCCTGGTGTTCTTCAGGAAATAGCCTAGAAATCACCTTTGGCCTGGATGATGACCAAGCTGGACCAATTTGTTGCAGTGTGCGATGTTTGGTCTGAGCTTGAGAGTTTGAAGTGCCACTCCACCACCCCTTCATCCTCTGCAGGACTATTACAACTATTTCCCAGAGAACCTCTGGACAGGACACTGTGCACATACACACCTTGGTTGCCCATAGGGAGTGTCCCCCGGTCTTGTTAAATCCTTCTATAGTCTTTGGTAATGTGTTGTAGCTCAGTTTCAAATCAGCTCAGGTTTCAGATCCCAGGGAATGCAAGAAATGGCAAAAAAAAAATAATAATTCAAATGTAAGTAGCTTTGGATAAAAGCTTTGGTTTGGGCATGTTCTTTTAGGGTCCTCTGGGTATATTCACCTTTGTTGCCAGGGATTTCACAAAGTTTTATTTCTTTCCATGACTCCATAATGTCAAGCTAGTTTACTTCAAAATGTGATCTAAGTAATAGGTTTGTTAACACGAAGAACATCAGTTAAATAAGCTTTCTACCAAAAAACAAACTCATAACTTTACATGTTAACATTATAACCAATCTACAATAGCTTCATCTTTCAGTGAAGATGCTCTGGAGTGGCTTTAAAGAGCCAAATAAATACATTTGGAGGTTAAAGCATGATTAAATAACCATCCTAAAAAGGAAACACGACGTCTATTGCAGCTGAAAATGAGGAATTATTTCCTTTTTCACAATGAAAACTAAAAATAAGGCAAGTTTTTCAAGATTTTATTGAAATTCAATGATAAATTTCAGTTCCAGTCCCTTGTGACTTCAAAAAGCAGTTGACATCAGGAGTGTTTCCAAAGCTCCTCTCACTCCCTTTGCTTTTCTTCAACCCCCCCCCCACCCTCAAAACAGCAACATATTTCATCTGGTGCAAACCAACACAACAGGTCATTTGGCACATTTCTCCCAAGTTTTTTTCCCCCATGTTCCTAGCAATAATGAAACCAAACAAACACTGTTCACATTCATCATGAACTTGTTTCTTCGGGAAAATAAGACAATGATCATATTAACTCCGTTCTGGAAAAAAAAAAAAAAAAAAAAAATCAAGCTACTTTGATACTTTTTTGGTTTCAAATGCTCCTGAACATCACGCAAATGTTGAAAACCAACATGTCTTCAACAGTCGGAAAGCATGCACACACAGTCAGACGAGGAGAGTCTTGGAACAAAACCCAGGTAAGAATGACAGCGAGAAGCTGCGCAAAGTGCTGATTGTAATCTTAAACATAAGAGTTCGGATATCAGAGACGTGTAGACAGGAGCATCCACAGTAATGTTTTGAAACGATCGTCCATGAGGTGGTTTAACAGTCATCTTATACCAAAAATACTGTAAGAAATAGTCAAAACTTCTAAAGGGTTTGGGCATTGAGTGAAGGTTGTCTAAAATCAAACAACCAGGACATTGTTAAAGGGAACAATTGCAAATTTCTGGAAGATACCAAGAGATTTTGGCTGCAACTGTGATATGTTCAGATTTGTAGAAACACTGCTGCAGATACCCGAGGGAAAACACAATGGATATGAAGGACCACTCTTGATCAGAACCGATTGAAGCAAGTACATGATCGCAAAATCTGGCCTCTGGAATGAAATGTGAATCCTTCTGGTGCTCTTTTTGGACACCTGCCACTGATTCAAATGGAAATACTGATGCCGTCAAAGCTTTAATGGACTATGATATCCACTACACAAGGAGTGTATAGTGTCAAGAAAGAACACTCCAAAAAAAAAAAAAAAAAAGAAATGACGGGGAAACACGATTCGTAAAAGGAGGATCGATAGAAATCCAAGGCAGATTTTGCATAAAATACTGAGAAGTACAGACCAAAGGAACTGGACAATGTTCAGCAGTCATTTTGAGGAGTGTGAAATCCTAAAATCATACAGGTGTGCTCTTTGGATGACAAAAATAAATATAAAAGAAAAAAAAATAGTGTGTCACATACAGAAGAAAATAATTTAATTACTTATTCGGGGCCTATGAGATTCTGGGAACGGGTTCTTCACATTTGGTAAGATCTGCAAAGATTGACTTGTGTTTCACACTCCGCGGCCTTTGGGGAAATGAAGTGAGGTGGCAGCCTCTCCCATAATGCATTAGGCTACAAAGTGAAAAAAGGCTGTGTATAACCCCAAAATCCTTACTTGAGAACTCGGCTCAAGTGAGGGGGGGAAAAAAAAACAAAAACGAAGAAATCAGTTTGTTTTTCGAGCAAGCTGAGAAAAAAATGAATCCAGAGCTTCCTTCTCTCTCGTACGAGACAGAAAGGACGAGGAGGAAAAGAGACAAAACAAATCTTGTTATTAGTGCCAGCTTTGAAGTTGCTGTTGATCATATTCCGCTATCAGTTTTTTTATATGTGCCAGTTTGTTGTGGAGATATTCACAGCGGTTCTTCTCTTGGCTATAGTTTGGATTAGTCTGTGAGGAAAAGAGAAGAATCGGATCAGAACTGCGTTTATTGTTCTTAAACACCAGAGGAGGAGGTCCACTCACCTTTTTGATTTTGCGATACTCCTCAAGTATCTGATTGTGGATTGTCTGTAAATTAAAAGAAAGAAAAACAACGAATTAAAGAGTTATTTGTACAATATACAAGTTAAGCTGGAGTCGGGAAGATCAGAACTGGTCAGAGCACACAAGTATTAACATGAGGTTTCCTACTTACAAAGAGTCAATCTTTTCGTGGAGCTCAACTGATTCATGATTTGGTAAAGTGCTCTTAGACCAGGGGTCTCAAACTCAATTAACCTAGTGGCCGCTAGAGGCAGAGTCTGGGTCACATCATGTTTTCTACAATAAACCTGTTTTAAAAAATTCTATTGTTTTGAAATGTCTATATTTTTTGCAAATAAGACCCCTGTGCTCAACAAAGAAATACAGCATTTCCCAATTTTCTTGTCTATTAGTCTTTCTTTTGGTCTATGGCTGGGACGAATGTCAACATAGAAACGAGGCAGCTAGTCAAGCATGGAAGAAAACATATAACGGCAGCGGTGCTGTAACTTTCACTCATTCGATGTCCCGCCCGAGAGCCATATAATCTACCGTGATTGGTAGTTTCCTACACTAGAAGTTCCATTCATGTCAAACTCGCGGCCCGCGGGTTTGAGATGTCTGTTTTAGAGTCAAAGTAGGGCTGGGTGCTTTGGCTTAAAATCAAAATCTCTTCACGTGACTCCAAGAGGTAGGGCTTCTAAATTTAGATTCTAGATTCTAAATGTCGTGTCATAATTAATGCATTAACACATATAATGCATATTTATTAGGCATGTCCCAATCCGATCACGTGTTTGGAAACCAGGCCCGATCACATGATTTCTGACTCGATTTAAATCGGAAGTCACCACTCAAATCCACTAGCGACTAGCAACAAATCATGTGACTTTTGCAGATGTTCTGGTCGACACGTTCTAGCTGGCTCTTCAGATGCTATAAAACGAGTCTCCCTCACTGCTGCCTGTCAAATCAGCCTTGTATTCGCTCATCAAAACGAGACGCCGATGGCACCGAGCAGCAGTCTGCCATCAAGACTCGGGGCTTCAGCCAGTGGTAAGCCTTTTTAGCAATTAAACATTGATTACATTTTGACGGCTATAATGTGAATGCGACTAGTCCCAACATTCATTGTTCATTTGACTAGAAGTAATCTACATTAGAGATAACTGAGGACAGATGGTGTCATGCCCCCACTAAAAACATCCATCACTAATCAGAACACAATTGTTCCTATCTTTAATTAAATTTTTAGATAGGTCAAATGTCAATGTTTAAATGTTTAGAGCGCACAACAGCATGCAGAGAAAAGGTTTTCGAGATGGTGTCTCTTTAGAACAAAAACATTGAGTAGTGAATCGTTTTCACAAGAGTAGCATCCGGTGTGTGAGCTATCCCGCCCCCTATACAGAGTAATGCAGCTTTTCCACACTTTAAACTGTTTTGACTGTCAGACACAGAAAGCTAAAATGAAATTGATCCGAAGACATGTCTATTTTGAGGAAAAATATGATGTTATTTGGTCTAGCCTCCAAAAAAAAATTTCTGAAAGAATTTTCAAAACTGAAGGACAGAAATTATACCTGGTTTCAAATGCTGTGCAAAATGTAAAATACTTTGTTATGGAGTGCTAAAAACAAATGTGTAAAAGAATTGTTAAAAAAAAAATCCCCACTTTTGGGCAGACCCTGTGTGTGATTTCTTGAACTGTACAACACAGTTTAAGAAATGTCAAATCCAGCTAAACTCTGACACCATCCACGTATCCAAGGGTAATACGCCTTACTGACGTCAAGAAACGATCTGTGCTGCATTCTGCTCTGGTTATGTAACATTATCAGCTGTTATCAGTCCCGATTGTGTGCATTTCCATAAACCCACAGGCTTTCTTGTGTCTGATTCAACTGCTTGTGGCTCAGGAAAATAAAAAAGCTGCAGTGCTCCTAGTGAGTAGCAGAAACGAAAATACCTTGTACTTGTCTGTGCCGTGGTGGAGCTGTTTGAGCTCCGAGTCGAGTATGGTAAACTGTCGAGTGATGCCTTCTATCCGAGCGTGGAGACCCCGGTACTCGCTGTACTCTGCGTTGAAATCGTTTTTGTAACTCTGACGTTGCTCTTGAGAGTTTATCATTGTGTACTTTCTGTTGGAGTAAAGCGAAATAATGTTTCACATGTTCAAACACTTTGCATTTGTTTATTAGGACTTTCACTTACAATAAATAGTCTGCCGTCTCTGAGGAAGACGCAGGATTACTGGAGCTGTTGCACGTTCCATTCAGACCTGAAAGGGCATAGAATGTTAACTCAAGGACAGATTTCCTGCATACGTTGGGACAAGGACACAGTGCTGTGGCATTAGTCTGCAGAGCCTGAGAGACACTAGAAGAGGGATGTGCACTGCACTACAGCTGACCATTGGCATGGCAGCGTGAAACAAAGATATTTAATAACAATGCACAACGTTTTTGTGTTTAACTTGTTTTGGGTGAACTTCCTAATGATTGTTCTTCAAGTCATTAGTAGAATAAACAAAGAGCGTCTACCTCAACATTAATCATACGATTAATTCATGGTCCAAACACCAAAATGAGCCGATTTGGAACCCAACCACATATCAGTTTTCTTTTTGGCTCAAGATGTCCCGATGGATGAAACTCACAGAAAAATTTATTTCATGACTTATTTTCTAGCAAACAAATCAAGTTGGAAATGATGCCGATCAAAACTGATAAATCAGCAGATGATTAAATATTTGTATAATGATCGTATCAGCTGTTTGCTGGCTATTTTGGAGCTGGAAAGAGCTGGCAAAATTGATTTCCATTTCAAAGAAAAAAAAATTAAATAAAACCAACTTCAATTAAAAACTTATCCACAAAAATACATTTGTTGTTTACAATGAAAAAAAAAACTATTTTACTAATAATCAACTTAATTATGGACTTTTGCCTTATTTCGAACAGACAGGAAAGTAGAGAGAGGGAGAAAAGCTAGGAAATCACAACGGGTTCATGAATCAAACCACACAACTCCGCGTAGAGCATCCACTTAATTGTGTATCATCTATTATTACAAACTGAACAATTGTGCAAAACTAACTCTACAAACTGCAACAACAGAATATAAATTGACCCAAATTGGATACAGAGCCCTATTGGCATCTTCTGCTTGTTTCAAATGGAAGGACGTTAGAAACAAGCAAGTCCCAAATGAACCAAAATACGGAAACATTAACAGCCCCGAGAGCAAAAGTTCACAGACCGTCAACATCAATGATTGAAGAGAAAGGGATCTCACCTGTGCTCTTATCGCTCGATGTGATGTCACAGGGTTTCCTCAGATCAACCCTATGATCGCCCTCAACTCTCCTCTCCTTCTTCGAGTCCCGTTCTCGGTCCCGATCCTTCTCTTTGGACTTGTCTTTGTCCTTGTGTTTTTTAGACTTCTTCTTTGACTTTCCGTGCAGAGAGGGTTGAGCGCCCTGACACTGAGGCCCATCCAGGCTACTGCTGACAGGTGACATGGAACACAGAGCTCCCTCTTGCGTTGTAGAGCGAGGGGCGAATGAAGGTGGCTGACTCAATCTCTCCGCCACTGCCGCCTCCTGATTCTCACAGTCTCTACCATTAGAGTCGTTACTTACATCAGAAAGAGGGTCGCAGGGTCGAGGGATCTCCAAAGAAGGGAAGTGGGAGGTTGTAGACATCTCCGCTGCTTGACAACTAGAGGTGTCTTTCCCATTTGAGGAGTTCAGTTTGCCATTGAACAGTCCTGTAGACTTGTTGGCTAGGTGCGATATTCGGGGTTTCTTATTGGCTAGGGGATCGATAAACTCTGTGGCAGGTCGTTTCTGTGGAAATAATTGCGAAATAGTCAAACCCAGGTAATATTGATTCACTAAAAATAAACGGCTAATCAGAATAGTTTTGGTACACTGGGTGAGACTTGGGGTCACCATTCATTTAGAAAAGGCAATGAGGGTGTTTACACACGTTACTAAGTTGAGTGAGCTCAATAAGTTGATGTTTGTAGCGTTCTAATTGTCAAAGGGTCACCCGACTCAAAATCCCTCAAACATATCCATCAAAACAGACCTGAGAGGGTGAGCTGCTAGCTGGCTCTTTGAGTGGGCTGGCCGGGCTTTCTCCAGACACTGGAACACTGCTCTGAGGTTTACAGAGCTTCCTAAGAAGAAAAAGGTCATCAGATGAACAACCAATCAGTGAGAAGAGCACAAAAGTGAAGATGTTTACCAAAACAAACAACAACAACAAAAAAAAACAATAGATTTGAAAACACAAGTTTCTCTATTGAGAAAACACGACCAATTAAAGGCCTTCATTGATGTTTTTGCAAACCCCAAAATACAGAAAATGGGCTTTTTAATCTTTTGGATGCCACTCAGTACACTCAGTTCCTTCCACGTTAAGAGCATTTGTCAGGAGTTTGCATGCTAAAAGAGGGCAGTATGACATGACCAAAAACAGAACATGGCCTCAGAGCTGACAAGATGCGACGGCCTCAAACTGTGTGCCCATGCACGGCTGGACCTTGGACCTGTGCCACCCGCACGCATGGATCAGCATGTGCTGGATGAGGTTGCATCACTAAACTCTCAACTGCACACACACCACGGCTCTATAACGTGATAGCTGTGCGTCCCACAACAGATGGGAAACAAGGAGGGTGCGCGGACGTAAAAAAGGCCAATCAGCTGATAAGCCTCGCCACCGAGCTCAAAGTGCAAGCTTGTGCAGTATGTTCTGAGAAGTTTGGGATTTGATTCTGGCAAATATTTCATTTTGTTTTGAATGAACATCACAACATTGTGTTCTCGCCGGTACAGCACACAGCATGGCTGCTCTAAATTTAGCTTCCAGGGGCCAGCATGTTCAAAAGAACCCTGAGAACTGATATTAAATAACCACACCACAGAAACTAGAACATTGTTTTGGTCATAATAGGATGATATGCATTTTAACCACTTAATGAGGGGTGTTCAGTAAAACCTAAAAACCCAAATAAAGCTCCGTCCAGAGCATGCAAGTGACAACAGCTAGTGATGCAATACCAAGTCGAGTCATTTTGAACAGGGAGGAGTGTTAAAACGGGTTAATATTGGCACATTTTTTTCTTTTCATTTTTTGTAGTTTACTCAACGACAAAAAAAACCTGCTGGAAACAGCGATTGTGATGAGCTTTGTCTTGGCAGGAGTTTCCAACAATGTTTGGGTTTATCAATTTTGGAGTAGAAATATGGCCAAAATTGCTAGAGTTTAAAAATGCACATGTTTTAAAAACAATACTCACCATAAGCAGAAGTACTTTCTCAAAATGCATTTAACAACTAGCTACTAAAACCATGGCATCTAGAAGTTTCTAAAAGACAAATTAAAGACTTTTATTGCCTTTTAACACGTGTGATAAATTGTTTTTTATCACAGATCTCAATCAATTTCTTCTACCAATCCTCTTGGAAACTCACATCTGCTCTTTGGATTCAATTGTTTTTGATTACGACTTTAATTACTAAAATAATATTACATTTTCAATGTAATCTTGTTGATGTAATTCACATTTGTGTTCTGAAACGTTGGTCTCCGAGGGATCTGTACGTTCTATAACAACTGCCTGTACCCTCAAATGAAGACTTTTGTTTTGAAAACAGATCACACATTTCCTCACAAAAATAACAAAACTACTACTTTTGGTATGAATTGGCAAAATTCTAAAAGATGCATTTTAATGCAGCTCAAACCCACAGATGAATGAACGATAAGAAGCTGTGTTGTGAGGGTCTGAAGTTTTCCCTTTAATCGAAGCAACAGTTCAACTACACCAAATTATTTTAAGAACCTAGAGACCCAGATTTAAGACTTTTCGTTGCTTTTTAAGGCCTTAATTTAGCATTGTGGAACTTAAGTAATTTTAAGATCCAAGATCACAAAATGGGCTCCTATTCTTAATCAATACGGTTGCTCTGATCAATTGGTTGTAGATCATTATTGGTATATATCAGCTATGAGAAAATGATTCAAGGAATCAACACACTTTATCAGTTCTTACTTACCCTGGAAGTCGAAGCCATGGCATGGTTTGCATTCAGGTGAGAGTTTTCCTCTTTTTGCTTACTTTCTTATGTAAATGTTGCAAAGAAGACTTTAAAAAACCTGTAAACTTGGTTGGATGAAAATCTTGATTGGGGCACCTCTAGTTTTAGGCCGAGTTCCATTTCTACCCCATAGCCCTAACATTCACTTTTGTGCGATGAAGTGAGGTATAGGGTTGTTCCAAATCTTTTCCGAATCAAGGGCTGATTTTAGTTTTGTGACCTCTTCACTCGTGTTTTGATTAACTAGCCTAATTATTATATGCCATCCTATATGCCAATATTTGTACTGTGCTGAAAGAACGGTCATATAGAGCAGTGATCCCCAACCCCTGGGCCGCGGACCGGTACCGGGTTGTGGGTCATTTGGTACCGGGCCACACACAAAGAAAAAAAATCATTTCCATTATTACCGTTTGATTTTTTATCCGAGTCTTAATGATGCTTTATTTTGAAAAGTGGATTCTCTCTGTTACATCCGTCTCACTTGCCGCATGTCAAGTCCTCGACACCGTGAGTCACGTGATCCATCCCGCTAAATTAAACCCCAAGCTAGCAAAATGAACAAAAAACAAACTTCTTTAAAAAGTTTCTTTACAAAGTGGAAACGGTCTAATGAAGGGACTGAAGAGGAGCCTGCACCTGCTAAAGAAGGGCGTGTCAAGAATCCCATTTAAAATGTGGATTTATCTTCACGGGCGGTGACCGGCTATTTAATGAGGTGATGAAGCCTTCAAAAGTGGTTCACGATTTGGAGACCAAGTACCCCACAGTAAAAGATACCACTAATAAAGTTGCACATGATTACACAGTGGATTTACGTTGCTACACACCTTTAGATTGGGCCGTGAAAATATTGTCAGACAA
The DNA here is from genome assembly GCA_007224835.1 of Danionella cerebrum. Classification (NCBI taxonomy): domain Eukaryota; kingdom Metazoa; phylum Chordata; class Actinopteri; order Cypriniformes; family Danionidae; genus Danionella; species Danionella cerebrum. Next base: position 1,355,431 of record SRMA01027010.1, read on the forward strand.
TCAACCGGTCCGTGGTGAACAAAAGGTTGGGGACCACTGATGTAGAGGGTTATAGCTCCGTATCATCTGAACAATCACATTTAAAGTTGTGAGCCAATGCTGTTACAAGTTATGATTTCTGGGATGGAATCAGACGAAGGGGCTATAGCGTAGGCTTGATGCAGAAGTATAAATTGGGCTTTACTGTGACATTGGCCCACGCTTTGCATCTAGAAGAGCTTCAACTGGCCTGGCCGGTGTGTGTTTACAGGCATTTCCTCACAGAGGAATCGAGCAGTCCTCTTGGAACATCCCTAAAAACTCTTCCTGGACACAATGTTGGGAATACAGAAGCGAACAAAATCTCTCATCAAGCAGAGTTTCCTTCACTGGACATGCACACAAGCTCTTGAAAAACAACTCCACACCATATTCCGAGTCAACAAAACTTCCCAGTTCATCGGCACAACACAGCCAGATGTTTTTACAGCCAAGTGCTTTTTTTAGATAGCACATGGAAAAGTGTGGTTACTTGGAGATCACTGGTGCAGCTGGTCAGCCCTGGTCAAAAAGGTCAAACAAAAAGTCTGGGGATCTTACCGTACTAGAATTCTCTTCAGAATCTGCTGGTCCACTTCGGTGTAACCAGGCCAGTCCTTTTGAACTTCATTAAACATACCATCCTTCAATGTGAAGGTGTTGTCTTTGCTATTCAGATTAGCCACCTAAACCACAACAAAACAGAAAATAAGAACAAATTTGAGCTCATATAAATAAAGAAAAAACAGCGTGTAATGGTCATTGCTAGAGGTAGACCTGTTGCAAGAGGCTGTCCAGCGTTTCCTTGTCCTGGGGCGTCAGACCTTCTTTTGTGAGGCGCACCAGAAGTTCAGGTTTGCGGTAGGGTTTGAGGGCCAATAGGTGAACGAGTCTTTCTCTCAAGGGCCTTGGTGGGGTCTTCTTCTGAGCATTGCTGGAGATAATCACGGGCCGCGATGTTCGCCGTGAGGGGGCCACATCAGACACGTTTACAATAGGCTTCCGGATTTGAACCCGCTTACCTAAAAATATTAATTACAGGAAATATTATAAAAAATAATATTAAAATATATATAAAAAAAACGCATTCATTTTTGCAATTTTACAAAACTATTTTAAAAATGCCCAGTGGTACTGGTTTAAAATTAGTTTCAAATGGGCTTAACTCCAAATGATGACAATTCTAAAATTACAATAATTTTATAAAACAGAATTTAATAGTGGGAGTCTGCAAAAGACAAAACTGCATGTAATTAATTTCTATACACATTTATAGTGTGTTTTCATTCACCAATGTTTTTGAAGACATGGTAGTTTGTTTGATACGTAATTGTAGTGAATAAGCATGATATTATATATATTTTTAAACACGTCAATGTAAGACGTCATCATTTGTCCTCATTTAGAAAACAAAGACTCTTGGAATGATCTTGTTAATGTGGTTTATAAAAAGAAAAAGTATAATGCATAAAGGCCACTTGACCACTTGCTGGCCCCCAAAAAAAATCATTTCGGAGTTTCTTTCATGTACGGTGTCCAACCCACCAACATATCTGCCACCAGGCTTGATGACGATGGCACCTCGGCTGCGGGTTTCCTCCTCAACCTGAGCCATGCTTTGCCTGGCTTTCTGGTACGAGTCGTCTGTAGCACACACTGTGATTTTGTCCTGGATCCCTCCCAGACAGTCCAGCTGTATGCTCCCCTCACTGGACACAGACCAAATCTGTCAAACACTCAAATGCCACCAACTACGCCACCTTCTCATGACCCACACCTTGTCCAAATGTGTCGCTACGGCTAATTTAAAGCAACGGCGGTCAGCTGAGCATCTTGTGAACCGGCAATCCCGAGAGACACACAAATAGGGGCTTAATCTCATCTCACCGTTCATTATTCTCTTCTCTCTCTGACTAAGCAGAATTGTGGAGTGAAATCAAAAATTGATTTCAAACAGTGATATGACTTGGGTAAATATAGCAAATGACTGGTGTATGTAATTAATTTAGGTCACATCTTGTTTTGCAAATGTCACTCAATGCAACTCAATATGCGCTTCTCATTCTGTTTCTGGCTATGCCTTTAAAAAAAAAATGGGAGGGGGGTGGAGAATAGACATGGAAAAAAAAAAGTTTATTGGTTAGCATTGCTATCTTTACTAAAATCTAGCCACAGGGGTTGCAAGCCAGTGACTTCTGTGCCGGTCCCAAGCCCGGATAAATAGAGAGGGTTGCGTCAGGAAGGGCATCCGGCGTAAAAAATGCCAAAAACCAAATATGCGAGTTATAAAGTTGATGAGCCACACAATGAAACTTTGGGAAAGAGTAGTGGAAGCTAGGCTAAGAAGAGAAGTGGATATTTGTGAGCAGCAGTATGGCTTCATGCCCAGGAAGAGCACTACTGATGCAATTTTTGCTCTGAGATTGTTAATGGAGAAGTACAGAGATGGTCAGAAAGAGCTTCACTGCGTCTTTGTGGATTTAGAAAAAGCGTATGACAGGGTGCCGAGAGAGGAGCTA